>JARQZK010004538.1:32500-85121 GCA_030704885.1 Cynegetis impunctata | reverse complement strand
TTTCAATATCTTGAATGTTATGTACTAGTTCAAATTATGAAGGAAACAGAAATTAAGAATATGAAACAAGCAATATTTTATATCAAGCGTTAAAAATGGCGACCACCAGAGTCTAAACACAAACCTATCCTTTTTATGAAACCTTCAGCAACATCTAATAACATAGGCGGGATAACATTCAGAAAAGCTTCTCTGATACGCTGTTTTCATGGGAGTCTTGGTAAATAAAAAATTTCCTAAAATTTGTTTGCAAAATGAAAATGCTAATTTTATGTGAAAACGTGGAGAGATATAGATAGGAATGTATTCAGGTATTCGATAGAAAACTAAATTTCACATCTGTTGGTGACATAAAATACGGGGCGTTTAATTTAAGTTGATCAAGAAAGTGCCATTTAAAGATTGCAATAATTTTACCTTTATTTTTACAAACCAAGTATAAGTAGATCAATATTTCACAAGTGTGTGTCACCAGATAATATGAAACAGCGTTTCAGATAAGCTTTCTGAATGTAAGGGCCCGCGTTATGTTCCAAAATGTTGCTAAAGGTTTTTAATTAAAAAGTATACTGTTGTTTTAAAGTCTGATTACTTAACCTGTATTTTAAGAGTGAATTTGTAGATCGCCCCATACAATAAATAATAATAAAATAGAAGTCTGATGGTCGCCATTTTTGAACGCTTGATATAAAATAATGCTTGATTCATATCCATAATTTTTTTTTCCTTCATAATTTGAACTAGTAAATAAATTGGAGACATTGAAAAATAAAACGCATATATTATGATCTTAATGTTTATTCCAATCAATTCTGATTTCTCAAAACGCCATAGGTGACTTGTAAATGATAAATTTCTCAAAAAACAGTATGCAAGAATGAAAATGTTCATTTTATTTTGAAAACACGTGAGAGATATCTATTGGAAATGATTAATTAGGTATTCGATAGACAATCAAATTCTACATCTGTTGGTGATATAAAATACGGGGTGTCCCATTTAAGTTAAAACAAGTTAGTGCCGTTTAAAGATTGTAATTATTTTACCTTTATTTTTACACACCCCAGTCTGAGTTAGTCAATATTTTACAAAGTGCGACATAAAGTTTGTTTCAATTTGGGTAGGCCTAATCATTAATTTGGTTAAAAAACAAGAAAAACGCTAGTTGAGAGTTGTTTGAGTCTTGAATCTGATACTACATTTCACAAAATACGAAAATCTTTTTCAAAAAACCGTAAGGTTCAAGGTGAATTAAACTTTGATGAAACTGGCATTTGTTTTCACTGTAAAATCCAAAAATGAAATAATATACAGGGTATTCCATTTAAAAAATACCAACTTGGATACTTTCGTGTTTTTTTTTTGGGAACCACCCTGTATAGCAACATCGGAAATATTTTTAAAATGTGGTTCTAATAGGTCCCTATGCATCCCAAAGAAGAACATTTCTAGAAAATCAAATAGTTTGTAGCAGTACAACAACCAAATGCAAAAACTTACCTGTTAGTTTCCTTTATTACCAAGCTGCTGCTGAAATGTAAGTTTCAGATCTTTTGTATATACAGCGAACTGAAAGTTTCCACATTTCTCAAGGCTTTTGTAAAATTTAATGACGACACCACTGTGTATAAGCCTTAGGGTCTCTTCTGGCATTCTCGATATTAACTGATCGAATAGCCCGAAAATACTGCAAATGCATTTCATGGGAGAAGAAAATCATGTGAGAGTTGACCTAATGGAATAAATTCCTGTGATGTATTGAAAACTACGATAAGATTCAAAAGATATTTCTTAATACCCATCTTGTTTTCGATTAATAATGGACAAAAATAATGGCCCACTGGTTATTTCGTATACAGAGAACAACTGACTAAAGTTTTATGATTCAGGTAAACAAACAGTATGATGTTTTGGGAGATGCGTTTACCATACAGCAATATATAACATTAGATATGGTTAAGAGTTCATATTTAGTTCAGAAATGTTTTTCAATTACATCTAAATTGCTACGTATATTCTAATGAATGAGAAATGATACTGTTATTTTGATGAATAACTACAAGTATCAACTTTCCAATTTGTATTTGAAATGAAATAATCCAGGACTATTATCATAAAGAATTGATGTGATTTATTTCTTTCAAAAAAAACAACAATTATTATTTTACCCATTTCTTTTTCTTCATTCCTTTTTCAGAGTTTTCGTCTCCTATTTATCTATGTTTACACATGATATGCAGTGAAAAGTAACTCGTAATAATATAAGTACTGATCTGATGAGAAAATCTTCAACTCGGCCTCCACAATTTTCAATTGAATTAATTAATGATTATTTAATTTTTATGTTAGATAGATCTTCTATATATATATATATATATATATATATATATATATAGTATATATATATATATATATATATATATATATATATATATATATATATATATATATATATATATATATAATATATAGATATATAACATATTATATAGTATCTTTTTTTCACTCGTCCTTTGAAGAGTAACTGAACACAGATTCCACATAAATTGGTAAAAATATAAAGAACAATTGCTAATGAGCGTTCAAAAATTCCAATTTCTAAACGTAGTTACTGATGTTCGAATACAATTTTTTATAGAAACCCTCCCGCGACGGAGTGGTATAGTGTAGTACCGTCTCCGATGTGGAGTGTGTGTGTGGTGTGTTCGATTCACCAAACGTACACTTTCGGCGTTGGTATACGGTTTTTTAATTTTTAGTTGATTACAACTATTTATATGATGCGATAATGTAGCTAGTTTACAAGTCTAATGGCCGTTCGGCAATAGGCCATTGGGTGATAGAGAAGCATATTATATCCATAATGGAACTATAAAATACATTCATTAGTAGATTATTTGGCTATTGATTATAGTTAGATTATTTTCCGGGTCAATGAACGGTATGTATAGGTAATATATCATGATATTTAATTCCTTTTGCTATAGAGGTCACATCACTCATTCTAAACAAAGTGGAAGAATGAAAAGTTATTTGTCTGAAGAAATGAAAAAATATATTAAAGTTTGAGAATCAGAAACATGAACTTGAATGAAGGAAAGCATTTATCTAGCCAAATATAAAACATACATAGTATACTACTAGTATATATAATATATATATATATATATATATATATATATATATATATATATATATATATATCTGTGTTGGTGTATTAAAAAAATAGTCAAATGGAGAGGCATATGATATGCCTCAGTATATAATTTGAAAGTCTACAAAATGAAGTAATTGGCTGAAAGGGAATATGCGATACGATTATCCTTAAAGACCTCGGTCCATTCTCGGGAAATTATTCAAAAGATTGGCACAAAGATTGCGAGAAACCGGCCATGTTTCAACCATGTCGCATTGTAAGAAATAGGATACGTAGAAGTCGCAATCGAGGAAAAATGTCACTACGTATTGGGTGTCAGTTAAGTCTGAACCCCATTTGAGTATTGCCGAAAAATTGCAAGAGATCTAGGATTGAATTATTCTTTGTGCAAAGAATATTGAAGGATTATAAAATGCATCCTTATCATATTAATTCACAACAGCATGAAATTAGCTCAGACAAAATTGTAGATCAGATAACTTATCTATAAAAATTTCAAAAATCTTTTTCTGTCTAAGAGTCGCCGTTTTTGATATATAACGATTCAAAAAATTGAGAGAGAGAAAACAGCTTTATTGTCCTTATAAAATGTACGCAAAAAATTTTGCCACAGGAAGGCCACATTACCTATAAATAATTTGAAAAATTAAAAAGTTTAACAATGATAAACTAATTAAACAACAAACACCACTTTCAATCGTTTGAACCAAAACCCAAGAATGATATGTAAATAAGAAGAACAAAAATGAGAAAAGCAAAAATAGAGAAAAAACATTTAGTCAGTCCAATTTGATGTCATAGGAACAATAATGTTAGAGAATCCAACATATTTGGTCCAACTAAACCTTTTAACAACTTATTATCGATATAAAAATTTTGTATATTCTAAAAAAAACAAACATTAATATATGTTGCTACTAAATGTGGATTCTCAAGGGTCCAATACTGTTACATTGTGGAAATTCAGTACAGAAATAAAATTCTGCCACTGAGTAAAAATGGTCTCACCAAAAGAAAAGCCTTAGTTGAACTTCGAACTTTTGTACGTACTCAAGGATTATAGCTTCCAATAGTAGATGATTGTATAACTTTCCGGCATTGTAGGTAAGGAGTTTTTTGTTAAGACGGAGGTGGGCGTTATACAAACCGAACCGAACAGACGGATTCGAATATGAATAGTGAAGGAAGAGTTAGAATTTTGAATTTTTTTGAAAGTAGAATTCGTAATGTGTCCTTCTGCTCAGATCAAACATATAAAGACCTGGCTCTCTTTTGTAATATGAAAACAGACTCAAAGTGGAAGAGGTTGCATGAACCATAACATAAGCCAAACTATAACGAAGGTGATATTCGAATGAAGAAAAGTATGTCGATAACGCAGCAGAAATTGAAAGCTCTCTAAAAACCGTTTTAATGGCGAAACATGCAGAAGAAAACGTTTTTGTTCATATGTCTATATGAGTAGACCATTTGAGCGACCTTATCAATATAAAAGACCTAAAAACACTTCACTGAGTTCACTGTTTGTATTGTATTGTTTAGGGTAACAGTTGTAGGGTTCCTCTGTAAGGACATTACTACAGTTTCATCTGTGTTGAAACAAAGTCCATTTGAATCAGACCAAGGCTAATAGCCATCAAATCATTACTTATGATTGACTGTTAAGGCTTGTATATCAGAGTTACTCCAAGTTACACTGGTGTCATCAGTAAAGAAAAGTAATTCTACCACTTATCTTTCAAGTCCACAATATCGTGAATGAAAAGAGAGAAAGAGAATTGGTCTAAAACCGGAAGCCCTGAGGTACCCCACTGTCTATTGGTAAGATTTATTGAATTCTTACCATTTGCTCGTACTATATTTGGTTGCCTGTTAGTTAGGTAAGATTTTAAACCATTCTAAAGGAGACCCACGTATGCCATAAAACTGAAGTTTTCGTACTAAAATTTGCATGGTTAACACAATCAAAGGCCTTTGCAAGTCACAAAAAACTGAAGTTCTGAACAGTTTGTCATTGAGTGATGTATATATACTTCATTAAGAACCGAAAACATTGCGTCATTTAGTGCATTTTAGAAAGCCATAGTGTTGTGCTGTAAGGAATATTATGTTTGAGAGGAAAGGTAAGAGACGCATTTCATGAGCCTTTCGACTATCTTCGATAAGGTAGGCAACAAAGCAATAGGTCTATAGTTACAAGTCTTATTTTTTTCTCACACCCTTATGGAGTGGGATAATAATGGCTGTTTTCAGACAAGTGGGAAAGAGAGACCTACTTCAAAAGATTCATTAATCAACGAGACTAAAATGTTGATGGCTGTATCAGGTATGTTTTAAAAGATAATTTGATGGATAAGCCATCATTTCCACATGAATCTTTATTTTTGTATATCGCTATGGTTTGCATCAGTTCATGTGTGTCAACTGGTCTCAGTAAGAAACTGTCCATAATCTTTTTAGATGGTAGCAGGAAGAGAGAGCATCACAACTCGGAACTATATTTGAATTGATATTTTTACATACATTCACGAAGTAATTATTTAGTTCATCAGGGCTGGGATTCAACATAGCATGAGGAAACGGGTTTTATCTCTTAAGTCATTTATTATAGACCATCTGTTTCTTTGAAGATTTCGAAGCTTGTGAGATGGCTGAACATTGTAGAAGTTGTGCTTAGCCGATTTAATGATTTTTTGCGGTTATAATGCCCTATAGTGTTACATGTAATTCAACTAATAGAGGGGTTATCTATGAATTTTTTATATATACATTAACGATCTTCATATTTTTAGAATATGAAATTCGAATTCCCTTACGTTGTCCAAGATTTAAGACGCTTAGTTTTTTATTTTTGCGAAGGGGAATGCTATATCCAAAACACTTAATCACTTTTATTAATAAAGTCTAAAAATTTAGAGTCGGTATCTTCAAAAGACCACTGCAATCAGTGAACAGACATTGCATTATAAAACAATTAAAAGTTTTTTCAAGAATAAATTCGACCCATTCGACCAGTTTTGTTTTGGAGCTGTCTGTGGAATCACAGAAACTACGAAAGAACCGCTTCATGGTCGAGAGGTCCGTACTGATTACCCTGTGTTTGACATTAAGCGGAATAAAATCAGAAACATGTAATCTATGATTGTAGAAGAAAACTTTTGGTGATTCGAGTTGGCGAATCCACATGCATAGCTGACGACAAAAACGATTCTAAAATATTCAACCAAAAGATACTCCGAGAGGCACATGTAGCAGCCAAAGTCAACCTATTAAAATCGCCGCATACGATTTTTCCTACTTTTTAGTAGGCATGCGTCGCAAGCACAAATTAAGAAGGTAGTCTAGGAAAATGTTGTATATATTGACGTGACGTTCTATAAATGCAAACAATGAACAAATCAATGTTTTTGTTATGTACTATTGAGAATTCAAATATAGTCTCCGCCAGTAAAAAATCATATTTGGATACAGATGAAAAGTTGTCGTCCAAGGACAAAATCAGATTTCCACCATGCGCTGCATTATTGCGGTCATATCTGCTAATTGTTGAATATTTTTCAATAAAAACAGGTTCACCAACTTGTAACCAGTGTTCTGTTACAGCGACTATTTGGGGAAACCCTAACTCCTCCAAAAATGAATACAATTCCTCCGTTTTTCTGCGTATTGATTGAATATTAACTAGAACCATACTGAATTTACCGTCTGCTTCGACAGTAGCACTAGTTGAGGAAGAAATGTCTCCTGAACGCGTCATATTTTCTAAAAATTCTTTTTAGGAGAGGTAGCAGAAAAATAGCGGCTATTGTACTCCCTTTGCATTTTGAAAGAGTTGTAATCGTCATAATATGCACGTTTCAACGCCACATTTGAGCTAGTGTTTTTTTGCATTTCTTTCAACTTTCTGAATCGTTAATCTCAAAAACGGTGGCTCTGAGGAAAAAATTTATGAAAACGTTTTTTATAGATAATTAGGTGATCTACAATTTTTGTCTGAACTAATAAATTTGGATAGTTGTTCTACTGACTATCGATTTTCAACGCTTCCGAAAAGTAATTTCAATTTTTTAAATCAGACACCGCGTATATTTTTGATGAGCTATTGCTATCCAAATATTTTCATTCTACATTACCCTTTACCTACCTATGTTCAGCGGTTTTTGATAAATTAATCAAATTCCTCATATTCTGTTCAAAACATAGCTAAAACTAAATTTTTATCTGCATTATTTGGATTCGTGGAAAGCTGAAATTTTTTTTGTGCCTACCAGATAATTGGTAAAAAATTTCTTGTGTAATCAAATTCACAACACGGAAAATTAGTGAGGTTACGAAAAAGAATATCAGTGATAGAGAGTTGCAGAATTTGCAGAATAACTTGAACGTAAAGCAAGAAAAAAAAGAAGAAGAAAGACTTATTGGACCTACATTGAGAAAAGGAATAGCCAAAAGTGAAATAGTAAATCGTGAGTTTTTTTTAAAACATTTAATATTGGCTAATTTGACTATTAAATATTTGCAAATAATATATTGAATAAAAAGGGGAATAAAGATTAAGGTACCATAATTAAATTAGAAAGAGTTATTATTATTGTTTATATTTGAATTGAAATTGTATGTTGATGATGTGTGTTAATACAATTTGTTAAAGTTATAAATACTAGAAATTTATTGAAGTTTTTTTTAGAGAAAGATCAAATTTTTCAGAAAGTAAATAGAGTTAATTTCATTCAAAGAGAACCTTCCCTGATAATTAATTAAAATAGAAAGTTAAATCAAATAAAAAGAAACAAATATCAATTTCTAAAATTTTAAAGGCGCTCAACATAATTTCTTTCATAATCAAATTATAGAAAAGATCATATCAATTAGAAATAAAATTCATAAAATAAATAATTAAAATACAAATATTTAAATAATAATAATATTTAAATTATATATTATATATATATATATAAATATATATATATATATATATATATATATATATATATATATATATTATATATATATATATATATATATATATATATATAGCTTGTAAAAGAAAATCACCAAAGTATTCATTTAAGTAAATATTAGTGGTTTATAAGTATGGAACATCATAAGAATTTTTTACTAATAACTCATGATAATGGGATTTTCTTAAAAAACTTGCTTTTATTTCGGAAAAACTAACTATTTAGGTTTAGGCATAATGATATATCGTTTGAAAAGGGATTTTGATGGCCTTTCAAAATATTCTGATAAAGGTTTCTATTTGAAGTAAAAAAAATGCTCTTTACACCATTTTTATACCATTCGGTTTAAACACGATTTTTGTAGGAGCCTGTTGAACGCAGAATGCATTTCATCGAACGGATTTAATACACAGGGTCTTGGTAAACAACTTGACAAGTTTTAGCTCTCCATGAATACCTATATCACAGTATAAATAATCAGTTGGAGCTATGTTTTCAACAAAAAATATTTCATTTATATCAAATTCAATGAATTTTTCGGAAACCGTCAATAGGTATAGGAAATCATAATGAAAAAATATTTGGATAGTTCAATATATTGGGCATCTTATTTGAAATATCAAAGTTACTGCTGAATTTCGGTATGAGCAGCTACGACGTGGTGCAGAAATACTTCCGTATACTTATAAGGTATCATCGACGGTGAATCACCCAATAAATTTTTCTGCTGAGATTAAAGATTGATTTTCATCTTTAATTTTTATTCAAAAATAAATTGACAATATGATGAATTTATTAATCCTTGTTAGTTATAAGACTGTCCTATCCTAACCATTGAATGCTTCTCTATACACATTAACAACAGAGTACTTGGTTGCAATTGTACCAGAAGGCCTGTTACGAAACAGAACGTCATGTAATTTATATATATATATATATATATATATATATATATATATATATATATATATATATATATATATATATATATATATATATATATATATATATATATATATATATATAATATATATATATATATATATATATATATATATATATATATAGATATACATATATATATATATATATAAATGTATATACCAATATGTTGATGAATTTCTTTTCTAGATATCAACGGAAGAAGTGTTTGATGAAGTATTTTTTGGGAATTATAATGAATATTATCAGAAAAACACATGTTTGATTTCAACGTCTATTATATTTGACTCTATGACGCTGCGCTTCACCACACGTTGGCTCCTTCGGATAGAACAAAATACATACTGAAATCTTGTTATCTTAGTTTTACACCTAGGGAAAAACGATTACAATAAGAAATTATATTAGGGTGGATGGTAGGTAATCCTTCCAGAAAACTTGCCCAAACTACATCAGGTATTGAACATACGTAGGAGTGGAGAATGATTTACATCAACTTGTTAATTCAGTAACAGATCAGAATTCTTATACCTGTTAATTTCTAGGGCTTCCCAAAAAACTAATTTCAATCCTCTATTCTCTAAGTAAATTATGAAAGTCTTTAATTTTAAATGAACGATTCTTATCTAGCAAATGATTGGAATAATTAGAATCTCTCATATTGTTTACGAAGCAGGGCTCATGTTCTTTAATTCTTTGTCCGAAATTTCTGTCTGTTCTACATATAACATTTTGTTACAATCACCACATGATAATTTATAAATTACCGATTGTGAGATTTTATCCGTTTTTGATTTATCGTTTTTTATATATTGGCCTAAGAATTGTTTGTACGGTAAGCGATATTGAAATTATAATGTGAAAGAATTGATGTTAATTTTTCACTAGAATTGCCTATATAAGTTAAAATACTGAATTTATTATCAACATCGTTGGATAGCGGAAAAACTTGTTCGATTACTAATTGAAATTCTATTCATTTATAATAATTTCAAAAAAACGGATAAACTCTCACAATCGGATGTCTATGAATTATCATGTGGTGATTGTAACAAAATGTATAAAGGTAGAACACACAAAAATTTTGGAAAAAGAATTGAAGAACATGAACGCTACTCAGTAAACAATAAGAGAGATTCTAATTATTCCAATTATTTGCAAGATGAGAATCATTCATTTAAACCCTTAATGTGTCCCTTAATAAGGCGCAGCATGCAAAATGAATAAAAATATTTTATACAGGCAATATTTCATCTTCCTCTGATATGTTCTCTTCACTTTCATTTGGATTAAAATTATGTATAACTACATTTTTTTTATGCATAAAATAACTTGGGATCCATAATATATCAGAAAAAGATTTCATTCACATCTTCTAAATTCATAATCTGCAGATATACTTGAACTGCATAATGTTCCATATATGGCATAATATGGTTAAGTCATATATACTTGAATTGCGTAATGTTCCATATATGGCACGAAGTGATTTTCAGATGAAAAATGTCAATTATTCAAAAATACGATCACTTGCCACTATGAGGCAGTTACTAGAAGTATAATATTTTTTACAAAAACAATTTTTATTAGGTAGAAAGTTACTTGGATGAACTCAAAACTATTACTCAATCTACATCTACAATAATACTGACAAGCAACTGACTCATCGTCAACATTTTGAAAAACACATCTAACTGCGAAATAATTACAGAGAGGTATCTGCCTATTTGGAAATATGTTTGTTTGTGCCTGAAATGGTAATTCATGGATATAAAGTTAGGTATATTTCTCTAACGTATAAATCAAAGAGGTGTAAAACATTGGTTTGTGCCATATTTAGCACATGATGCAACAAGGAGTAAATATTTGCGCAATTGACATAGAGAGAATAGAGGATTGAAATTAAACTTTTTGGAAGCCCTAGAAATTAACAGGTATAAGAATTCTGATCTGTTACTGAACGAACAAATTGATGTAAATAATTCTCCACTGCTAAATATGTTTAATAGCGGATGTAGTTTGAGCAAGTTTTCTGCGAGGATTACCTATCCTTCACCCTAATTTAATTTTTTGTTGTAATCTTTATACCCTAGGTAATAAAAATTTTATGTAAAACTAAGAAACCAAGATTTCCGTATTTCATTATATCCGAAGAAGCCACCGTGTGTTGAAATGCCGCGTCATCAATCAAACATGTGTTTTTCTAAAAATATTGTTATGGGTTTGAACCCAGTAACGGCCACATCAAATCATAATTATTATAACGCAGTTTTTGTATGCTCCCTATCTTCAATATTTTCCCACAATATCGCAACTGAAAGTAACAAATTAACTGCGATTAAAATTGCAATGAATTCGTTTTCAAATATGAATTATTCCAATTACTATTAATATTGACGCACCGCGAGTGCAATTATTTTATTGTGATACAATTACAAGATGACTTCCTTCTTTCAAAATTCTTTCGAATATTACACAATTATTTCAGGAATGTAAATCGGTATGCAAATGAATTTACATTGTTGCATATTAGCAATAGTTTCTGCAATTATTGGAAAAATGTTTATGGGTTGGTTCAAATAATGAGTAGATGATCTTTTTTACAGCTTTCAAGGAAGTTCAAAGTCATCTCAAGAATGAAAAATAGCTGCGAAGGTTAACAGTAACTTGATATCTAAGTATTATTTTCAGGAATTATATCTCCAAGTCGTAGAAGTTATTTATTTTTCATCTTGTTACTTTTTTGTTCGGTCAATTCGAAGATTCAAACCTGGAAATTAACTTTTGTATAATTGATGAAATATACTGACTCGTTATATAATAAATGGTCTGAAGAATTGAATATTATATTGAACACTTAATTCCATATTTAAGTAGTTGAAATCAATGTTTTTCGTTATCGGTTGATCGAATTTTTTGAAATTTTATAATAAATTAAGTCAACTTGGACCAATGTACTAAAGTACATAGATAATAAAATAATATAGAATATGACTTTTGAAATAGAACTCTTCATGTAAAAGTTTTATCGAATGATGGTTATCTTCGAAATATAATAGGGGACATTGCAAGAGATCATTTATCAAAAACAGGCAACGATGTCGATTTGAAGATAATGATTTTTAAAGTTCGAGTGTTTCCAAGTTATTCACACTACAGATACAGATCAAAATTTGTTTTTATGAAATTTTTTTATTGATATAGGATTTCGAATGCTCTTCTTTATATCTGGTAGCAAAGACTCGGACTGTTGGATAAAATGAAAACACTTGAGCAGCATAGCTCCGTCAATAAAGTGGTATTTTTCGTTCGAACTGCATCGCGTAGAGTTCCGATTCGAATGCAATTAGTTCGGGTTTAGGAAATCACGCATTAATAGCAAACCGGAATAAAATTAGAAATTAATTCACTGTATTGAAATAAAATCGTTATTGTTATTAGAAGAAAAGCGAAGCATCTTGATATGATATTCGGACGGAATAGTCTCCATTAAGTACATCACAATTGAGGAAAGAATCGTATTTCAACATGAACTCAATCCACGTACCAAATTTCAAGCCTCTTACTCAATCTGCAAATGCTATGGAGTTCAGCAAATTTTCAGAAGCCACGAAAAAACAAGAAATATCTACGTCGAAATGACAGGGACTGAAAAAGTTTGCCCAAATTTTGATAATTCTCCACAGCCTTGAAAACAACCCCGTATACCAAATATCAGCTCATTTGATTAGATGGGAGCCGCTGGAGATGCCAGTATTTACCAGGAAAAATATATCCCATATATTTTATATATATATATATATATATATATATATATATATATATATATATATATATATATATATATATACGAAAAATATATTATACCTATATAAAGGTATATGAAAACATGAAATATCTACTTATAAATGTGGGCGGTTCGAGACATTTCCCCAAAATTTGACAGTATCGTCCTTTTTCGAGAAATTCAGTATGATGGGAGCGGTAGAAGATGCCAAACGGTATCGCGGAAAAAATTATGTACACTCAAATATATGTAGGTATACATATATATATATATATATATATATATATATATATATATATATATATATATATTATATATATATATATATATATATATATATATATATTATATATAATATATATATATATATATATATATATATATATATATATTATATTTTGATATATATATATATATATATATATATATATTCATATAATCTTTTGATAATTATTAGCAATAACAGGCTTGTTGAATCTCAAAAAACTCGATTTTATTAAAAAGTTGACGTTTCGCCACGACATTCGTGGTTTTATCAAAACTTTTGAAAAAATTGAAATTTCTTTGACATTTATTGATTTGAAAAAATTTGAATAGAAAAAGACTACTATGTCTTACTAAAATTTTTTTCGGCTGTGGCCGTTCTTTGTTATTTATTACGTGCTATTCAGTCCAATATTAACATTCAAATCTGTTATTATTAGATGGTAAGGGAAACCACAGAAACCTTTACCAACGTAATGTTCGAAATAGGTTCAAATTATTTTGATTTTGAAAAGTCAAAGAATAGGGTACTATTTATCTTGTTTTCAAAAATTTCTCATTGCGGCTGTGGCCGTCTTCAGTTATTAATTACGTGCTATTTAGTCCAATATCAACAGACCCTATTCTTTGACTTTTCAAAATCAAAATAATTTGAACCTATTTCGAACATTACGTGGGTAAAGGTTTCTGTGGTTTCCCTTCTAATAATAACAGATTTGAATGCTAATATTGGACAGAATAGCACGTAATAAATAACAAAGAACGGCCACAGCCGAAAAATTTTAGTAAGACATAGTAGTCTTTTTCTATTCAAACTTTTTCAAATCAATAAATGTCAAAGAAATTTGAATTTTTTCAAAAGTTTCGATAAAGCCACGAATGTCGTGGCGAAAGGTCAACTTTTCAATAAAATCGAGTTTTTTGAGATTCAACAAGCCTGTTATTGCTAATAATTATCAAAAGATTAGAAATAGTTCACAGGCAACAACAATTCGAATGAATATATTTATATATATATATATATATATATATATATATATATATATATATATATTTACTTGGTGAAAGTTCATATATTCATAACCTTATAAAGAAATAAAAAAACTAACTTTTCACAGGTTGAAATAAAAATCGGTCTATGTTATGACGAAACGCGTTTACTCTATAGATCTTTATTTCAACCTGTGAAAAGTTAGTTTTATATATATATATATATATATATATATATATATATATATATATATATATATATATATATATATATATATATATATATATATATATATTTATATATATATATATATATATTTATATATATTTTTATATATATATATATATATATATATATAATATTCATATATAGATATATATATATATATATATATATATATATAATTATATATATATATATATATATATATATATATATATATATATATATATATATATATATATATATATATATATGCAATATATCTATCATTTCCGGGGAGACTAAAAAGCAGACTCCGCAATCAGATAAAAAAAACATCTGGTGGAAATGCATTTCATTATTTCTACAGTCATTCGCGCTCAAACTGTGTCAAGTAGATACACTTTTTGCATTAAAAGATGATCACTTCCAAATTCAAGTCAACAGTAAATATTGATCCTCTCCTTGATCATCCAGAAACCCTTTAACGACTGACTAGGTAAGGAGCACTAATATTTTTATTTTGCTCTATTATATTAAGAATTAATATTTTTATACATATGTTCATTTTGACTACTATTTTCCCTGATTACCTCTCGCTATATACCATATATATTGTTAAGGTCTTTCATTCTATATGTCTATATTTCTTGAATTTTCCTAGGACGTCAAGTTCGTGACAATTGATTGTAACGGTACATTGGAACGTTCAGCATTGTTTAATATTCACGTAGGTACTATCCATTCTATAGCATTTCAAAGTACATTAGTGCTGGAGGGAAAAGCATAAATGTTGTTCCCGATTGAGATTTGCGAAGCAAGTGATTCGAAAATTTCCGAGGGCATTTTAATTTTGACTTATTTTGAAGCTTAAGTTTATAGACCATTCGTTTGGTGTCCATAGTAGGTATTAAAAAAATGTTATTATGGAATGTTCCACACAGAAATTTTGTCAAGTTGATTATCTCATTGGTCTGATAATTTGTGAAGTTACTGAGGATTAGTATAGCTATTAGCAGGTTTTCACTTTGAAAACCTGCTCATTAAAATGGGTGCGATAAGCAAAGTTGGACCTAGGAACAACATAGTTTTTCGTTTCATGACTTCTTATGATGCTTGGTACCAAAAACTCAATTTCATATCTATCTATCTCTCTCTCTCTCTCTCTCTCTCTCTCTCTCTATATATATATATATATATATATATATATATATATATATATATATATATATATATATATATATGTTTGTATGTAAGAGCTTATGTATTTTAGCGTTGTTCATACGATGAAGGTAATTTTGAAGCAATAGGGTTGAAAGTTTGTAAATAGATAGTTTCGTTTGATATTTTGGATGGAATTGGTTTTGGTTCGAATTGGTTGGGGGTTGACCCCCTACGAGAAGAAATATATTTTGTTTATATGATACAGGGCGTGTTTTTGGAGCAAAAAGATTGAAAGTTAGTGAGTAGGTAGTTTCGTATGATATATTGGATTGGATTGGTTTTGGTACGAATTGGTTTCTCCCAGGGGAGCAAATTAATTTTGATGACAACATAGAAGGCGCCATTTTGAGACCATAGGGTTGAAACTTTGTAGGTAGGTAGTTTTGTTTGATTTCTTGGATGGTTTTCATTTCGATATGGATTGGTTGGGGAGTTGACTTCCCCGGAGGAGGAAATAAATTTTGTTTACATGATAAAGGGTACAATTTTGTAGCAATAGGTTTGAAAGTTTGTAAGTACGTGGTTTCGTATGATATCTTGGATGCGATTGGTTTTGGTACGAATTAGTTGGAGGGTTGACTTCCCGGAGAGGAAATAAATATTGTTCACACCATAGAGGGTGCAATTTTTTTTCGATTTGGAAGAAAAGTCATAAATAAATGAATAGATTTTTCAAACTGTAAACATTATGAAAACCTGCTTATCTAATGCAGCTCGCTGTGATAGAGTTTTTTGTATTTGAATTCATTAATAAGCGTTTTTTGCCTATACATATATTCCTATTTATATATATATATATATATATATATATATATATATATATATATATATATATATATATACCGATAAGCAAAATTATCGGTCTAGACCGCATATATCGAAGCAGCCGTTGACACGTGTTTCGGACTCTTTTGTCCTCATCAGAACAGCGTAGCCAATTATAGAATAAAATACTTGGAAATGACACCAGCAACACCAAGGCATCAATCGCCTTCGTGGCAAGGTTTGACTAAATCTCCCAAACCGGAGAGTTCGAACAATATGCCACTATGTGTGATTGTCTTCTGTAGCAGGAGATTCAGCTGAATTAGTTGGTAACTGATATACAGCGGTAGTTATTGCAAAAGATTTCTCCTATTTTTTTGTGCATATGTCTAATCCAGCCAATTCTGCATGACTCAGAGACAGGTTCTGCATCAATATATCCGGTAAGGAGATCCACCAGCGTCTTTATAAATTCTTTCGATTCATTTTCAAGGATTTTCGCTGGAATTTCCTTTGCTCTGGGATCTCTGTTGTTATTCTTTGAGTTTAAGGCCTTCTCGATCAAATATGCTGTAATTCACATTTCTTTCCACTTGATAGAGTCTCGGAAATAAGGCTGTACATGTAGTTCGGTCCTCAGTCAGTTCCTTCTTGTATCGTTCCTGCTATTTGTTCATGTTAACTATGTGAATATGCACTCTGTTTTTCTGTGTTTTTCTAAATTTCTTGTGACTCCCAGGCTTCTGATGATCTTGGTTGATCTCGCTGCATCTCCTGTCTCAACTTTCATTTTGTTCTTGTTTATGCACACACTTGAATGTTCCTAGTTCTCTTCTATATTTATCTTTTCATCTATTTGAGATCTCGTGCTGAGTTCGCTGATTCTAGTTGTTCACCCCAATCGTACTTTTACTTATTTTCCCAAGGCATTCCATTCCAGCAGTTTGTAAAGCGTCAATCAGGAGGGCATATAGCTTTGTCGTTGGTATGTTTGTCAGTATGTTGTCGAATTTTTCGTCAAGACGGTTTTGGTATAATTGTTTTATATTTTCAAAAACTTACTTGGTAAAGTTGAAACGTGTACGTCAGATGATATAAATGTTCTAGACAATTTCGAAAATAAGTGTTTCATTTCTCTTCAACGATGAATTTACATCAGTGATCTAACAAAATGAACTAATTTGTTATAAATATCTCATTACCTGCAAAAAGTGTAAAACAAATATTACAGCAATAGAGAGAGAGAGAGAAACATTTTTAATGGCCATCGACCTGCGGTCCTTCAGCCTTATTACAGCAACATTTTTAAAGATTTAAGTTTCTGTTTTCATCAAAGTAAATATTCTACTCATTAAAATGTTTTGAGAAATTAACCAGTGAGAAATGACAGATGAAAATTGTGTATTCTATTATGATAATTTTTAATAAAAATCTTCAATTAATTAATCAATGATATATTGCAAAAAAAAATTTCACAAAAGGCAAACGGAATAAACTTGTTTAGTAAATATCTGAATTTTGGAAGCTTGTTGAAAACTGTAATGCAATGAAATCCAATTAGAGGTACTAATTGAGAAACTAATATTCTCAAAAAAAAACTTTCAAAGACCTCTTCCACTTGAACTGAGTTGAGAATCTTCTTCATTTTTATTCAGATAAGAGTGACATTTCCAATTCTGATTTTGAAGGCTTTCTAAGGACCAAAGTGTCGCAAAAGGTGAATTCTTGTTATTAATTAAAATAACTACGATTTCAACTGCGTAATTTGATAACATGAAGCGTATAATAATGTGTATTGGTGAATCAGGTGTTCAGCTATTCCCAAAGAATTATGATTTCGTATTCTTTCCATTACTTACTTCAAGGACTCTTACATTATCTCATCTTGAATTTATCTAAGACTTTTTAGGATATTCTATTGTTGGTTTTTTGTTCAAGTGGTTTTTCTCAAATACTCGAATATATTTTATTTCACAAAGGTTTGACACTAGTGTTACTGTTAATTAATATTAATATATATATATATATATATATATATATATATATATATATATATATATATATATATATATATATATATATATATATAAATATATATATATATATATATATATATATATATATATATATATATATATATATATTATATATATATATATATATATATATATATATTATATATATATATATATATATATATATATATATATATATATATATATATATATATATATATATATACGAGGTGTGTAAATAAAGTAATGAGACTGATCTTTTTTCAATGTTTTATTCAAAGAATATTACAATGCGATACTGTCTCCTTCAAAATAGTTCCCTTGGGAAACCACACAGCTCTGGAGACGGTTCTTCCATTCATCATAGCATTGCTGGAACTCCGATACTGGAATAGCCTTCAGCTGGTCGGTTACAGCTTTTTGAATGTTCGCAAGTGTCCCAAAATGAGTTCCCTTGAGGTGATTTTTCAATCTCGGGAAAAGAAAAAAGTCACAGGGACTCAAGTCTGGTGAATAAGGAGGCTGAGGAGCTACAGGAATGTTTTTACTGGCTAAAAACTGCATTATTGAGATTGCAGTGTGACATGGTGCATTGTCGTGATGCAACAGCCAGTTCATTTTGATGTTTGGTCGCACTCGAGAGACTCTTTTTCGAAGTCTTTCAAGGACCTCTCGGTAAAAGTGTTGATTAACCGTTTGGCCTTGAGGCACAAACTCTCTGTGGAAGATTCCGTGGCTATCAAAAAAAAAATCAGCATGCATTTGATTTTTGACTTGCTCATTCGTGCTTTTTTGGGTCTTGGAGAGGATGCAGTGTGCCACTCCATGCTTTGGCGTTTGGTTTCTGGGTCGTACTCAAACACCCAAGACTCGTCACCAGTAATGACACGTTCCAAAAAATGGGGATCATTTCCAATTGTTCCCAAAAAATCAAGACTCCTTTCCTTTCGCACACCCTTTTGCTCTTCAGAAAGGTTTTTCGGAACCATTTTTGCGCAAATTTTTCTCATCTCCAATTCATTGGTCAAAATCTGATGAACGGAGGTGTGATTCAAATTCAACTCTTCCGCGATCATTCTGACTGTCAACGCGCTCTGAACGCACAAGATCCCGAACTCTGTTGACATTTTCATCGATGTTTGCAGTTGAAGGCCTTCCGCTTCGTGGTTCATCTTCAATTGACTCTCTTCCTTTTGAAAATGCCTTAAACCACCGAAACACCTGGGCCTTGACAAAACACTTTCTCCGTACGCCTGCCGAAGTTTTTCAAATGTTTCAGTTGCATTGTGTCCAAGTTTGAAGCAAAACTTGATAGCACACCGTTGCTCGAAACTAATGCCAGTCATAATTAGAACGCACAAGACAAAACTGTTTCACGAAAACTAACGCTACGGACAAACAGATGACTGTAGGGCATACAAACTCATACTGGAGGCGTATCACATGTGCACCTAACGGTGTTTGAAGCCGCTCGTCTCCAGCGTTGCCAGATCGGGAGCGAAGTTGCCAGTCTCATTATTTTATTTACATACCTCGTATATATATATATATATATATATATATATATATATATATATAAATATTTATATATATATATATATATATGCATACATATATATATATATATATATATATATATATATATATATATTTATATATATATATATATATATATAATATATATATATATATATATATTTATATATATATATATATATATATATATATATATATATATATATATATATATATATATATATATATATATATATATATATATATATATATATATATAAAGCAAATACCAAATATTATTAGGGACATTCGAGAAGAAACAGAATTGTACTTCCACTGCACTAAAAACTTTGTATCACAAAAAAAATTTATGAATATAAATGTGTCGAAGTTTTGACACATCTGTGAATGTTCACAAAGGAGTTACTCACGAATTCGTGGTTGCATTCAAATATGTTAATTTAATCATTTTCATCAGTTCGCACTCACGGGTGTCACAGTCCGAAGGTAGATCGAAAGAATATTAATTATTAACTATTTTATATTCTATTTGAAAATTATTTGTTTGAAAACTCTGAAATTTCATTTTTATCAATTTGCGATGGCGGCGAACATAGACATGGATAGCTCTTGCCAGTACATGTACGGCGGTGACCTAGACTCTTCCAGTCTAATTTCGCAGACCGAGGTTAGATCTATACCTATCTTCAAACTTCTATCGAGTTATTCAATTAAAAACTTCTTCAGTCTGTTCCTGCAGATAACGTCAAGACAAGGAAAGTATATTACCAAACAGAAATCAATTATTGATAAAACTACAGATTCGCGCAGCTTTTTCTTAGTTTAAAATTAATTAGCGCAACCTTAACGCGATATCTGATGTATTACCTAAGAGGTATACGTGAGCCTGGAAGCGAAGATTGTCATCAAAAACCACATACAGTATTTTAGCGCTACCAACGAAAGTAATTTTGTCATCTGCTTTTCTTCCTTATTTAAATTCAATAACAGCTAATCTATCAAGACCGTACCGATATCACAAAATACTCGCAGGAGATATTATCTCCCTGAAGGACTGGTTATAGAGAATTCCACAAATGAATCTCTATTATAGTGATTTATGTCAGGATGCACTTAAATAAAGCAGATTCTACTTCAACTACGAGATATAGCGATCAATGAATTATTGCATACTTGACTCGAAGCGAATTGACGTATTTATTATTTTTCCCAAATACAAATCGCGGCCGAACTACTATTTGGATAACCACCTCCGCTAGAGATATAAGGATCCAATACCCAAGAAGCATTTTCAGTCGTTGGTACGACCCGGCGACTATTGTTGGGAACTGTAAACTTATAGTTACTAGTGAAGGGAACGTTATTGCTACGACCCCAATAAGTGCCTACTACCAAAATGCGGAACATTTTGAAGGTGATAGTTACGTAAAAAATACTCCCCCGAACTTATACCGCTACGTCGCTTTCACGTTCCAACTACGTGGTGGGAACGTAGCGGTGAAGTCACCGCTACTGTATAATGTTTGATCACGCCTACTTTACTTTGTCGACTGCTTCACCTTTTCTTTATCTTGCATATTCAGATTAAGTTTGAATAGTCATCATTCAGCCTCCTCAACTAATTGGAAATAATATTTTTATGGTTAAGTATATATTATTACCTGTATGAGTAGAGCGAAAGGGAGAGCCTAGAGCTGATCCATAAATTTTTTTTTTCTCACTGCTGACATTTTCACATCACAAAACAACAACATACTATTCGAACACCAAGTCTCTATAGAGTGACTGTTACTTTAAAGTTTTTTTAAGTAATTGGAACTTTGTTGTAATTTTGAGGAAGTGTGGAAAGAAAGAATTACTGTGAAGTAGTTTTCGAGAGTAGCGAGATATTTAATTTTACCTTAAATATCACTACATAGTTCCATAACTTTGAAGGAATTTCAGGAGTAGCAACGACGTCATAGTTACTTTTAACACCACCATAAAGTAATAAAAACTTTGAAGTGATATACGACCAGACAAAGTTACGGGCACTAGCGAATATAACTTTAAAGTCTTTGCGACTTGAAACTTTTACATAGTAACAGTCACGTTCCAGAAACTTGAAAAGCTACTTAGAAGTACTGAAACTTTTGAGTTCTAAATTATATTGATAATAATTACAGAATTACAAGAAATGCCTGAATACAAATAGGAAAACCTAGAAAGTGGTTATTTCAGTGATAATTTTTTACCAACTATAGTAAACAATCAAATTACTTTATTTAGAGTCATGTGTCAAATTTCATCCAATCACCTACAGATAACAGCGATAATACCCTACATGTGGTGTTTTCAGTTTGGTGTCTTCGACAAAGAGGATCATCAAGATTTTGATTAAAAATTAATTAATTTTCAAACTGACAACTGGTTTAAAAATGTCGCGAAAATTTGACAATGCATCTGACGATGCAATTAATGATATTATATCTAGTGATAGGTATACCAAAAAATACAACTATATCGAAAAAATATTTATGGAAACTATTTCTCGAGTTTTGTGCGACCAGAGAATACCAATTGAATGCTAAAACGAGTTTGCTTAATTTGGCTAATATATTGACAGATTATGCGGCAAATATGAGAAAAGCTGACGGAACCGAATATAAAGAAGCGACTGTAAAAACAATTTGGAATACGTAGAGTAAGCTAATCCAGGAAAAATACTTCAGTGACTTCAAAATTGTATTCGACCCGTTTAACAGTATGATATTCAAAAATGCGCGAGATGCAAGAAATGCAAAACGTAAAAGATTACAGCAACATCCAAACCAACGAAAATACAG
This sequence comes from Cynegetis impunctata, assembly GCA_030704885.1. NCBI lineage: Eukaryota > Metazoa > Arthropoda > Insecta > Coleoptera > Coccinellidae > Cynegetis > Cynegetis impunctata. Next base: position 62,453 of record JARQZK010004538.1, on the reverse strand, counting down.
TTCAGCAAATTTGAGTCCAAGTGATTTGGCTAGAATCATTGAATGAAGGGATGAAAGTACACCAGAAGGTTTACAGAAAAAATTTAACCATATAGTAGCTGTTGAGTTAGCTTAGCGAGGTGGTGAATCAGCTGATTGCCTTATACCTAGATTATTTCAAGATTGAGAAGAATAATGATGGAACGCCAACCATTTGAATACAATCCGATATTCAATAAGACATGCCAAGGAGGATAGAAAAGTTGTACAAATAGTAAGTGGCTTGTTCCCAATATTGCAAATGAAAGTGCATGCCCTGTTCGGTTGTTCCATAAATTATTGTCCAAAAGAGGGAAACATATTACCTCCAATTGCCTTTTCTTGAGACCAAATCGTTTCTGGAAATCTGAAAGTGACACATGGTTTGACAATATTCCGGTAGGTAAGAATACAATTAATATGTGGACCAAATCATCCGCGCAAGCTATTGGTTTGAACACTAAGTGTAAAAAGATATCCAATCATTCAAACAGATCAACAGATGCAGTTAGCCATTTGGCAAATGAAGGAATTCCTGAACAGCAATTAATTAAAATAACCGGACATAGCAGCTCTAATTCAATAAAACTGTACTTAAATATTGACCAAGAATTCCACGGTGAAATAATCAACACCATGCGAGTAATTTATTCCACAGTGGAATTTAACAATCCGTCAACTTCAGCAAACTGTTCCTCCAATTTAACATTTACTAATTGTACTTTTCATAACTGCAGTTTTGTTAAATGAAAATGATTAAATATTAAACGTCAGATTGACAATCAATTTTTTGAAATCTACAAAGTAAAAAATTATCTTATCGAATACCACTCGGGCCTTGATAAATCCTCAAAATTTTGTCATAGAGAATCCTTTGAGCGTGTTGCTTAAGGATAATCTTATCAAGGAATACGCTTTCAGCATTCACTGTGACAAAATTATCTCGGTATTATCAAGGCCCTAGGGGTATTACTACTGATAATTACGTAACAACGATCTATTTGAAGTTCACAACACAGTTTTCGCTACTTTGATGTTGCTTGGGCAATTCAGTATTCCGCCGAGAAAAAAATACTTCCTGACATGAAAATGTCTACTGTATGACAGTTGTAGTAATATTCGCAGTATTTAACAATCAATTCCTGTAAAATATACTTGGTTTTCAATTTCATATATCGCATTAACTGAACAAGGAAAATTCTCCAATCATTTAAAATTATCCAACAATATTTCCAAGGGTTATATGTATTCAGAGACGCGGAATCATTTTCTATAGTTCACTGTTACATTGTGAATGCAGATTTAGCGTCCCGCTGCTTCCTTGGAAGTTGGACGATGGTTTCATAATTTTAAATTATTGAAGAATTTTCCTTGATAACTTTATGTGATATTTGGAGATGGCTATGATTCATACCTGCAACGAATTGAATGTCTCTTATATGTACTCTTTGAGCAAAATTCTCTTGGTACTTTTTATTCAAAGTAGGTAATATTTCAGTGCTATTAGCATGGACTGCTTTATGAATATTCCAACACTTAATAAAAACGAGGAACTGTTGAACAGGTTGGTACATAAATAAATCTTTCTGGCTTAACTGCGTGAAAGGAAATGTGTAATGTCATTACCATGAATAACTTCAATTGGCCTTATACATAAATGATTTGTTGCAAATCTGCTTCACGAACAAGTATATTTGAAAATCCTTAAATGGATCCAATTAATGATTAGTCCTCATATTGATTCATGAACTTTCTGAAGTTTAAAATTCTTTTACCGTTTTGAAATTATGGAGATATTGAAAAGTTGAACTTTTCGTGATTTTCGGGAAGCGTGATTCTAACATCAAGGATAATTTGAAATAAATAAAATGGAACTAGCAGATCAGATGTCACATGTACTAATCAAACCATTTATGAGAAATTATTTTAAATATGTATCGTAATTTCACATTTTCAGTGGCATAATGCTTATGAATTAGTAGCGACAAAACATTGTAGAATAGTGCTGGTAGTAAATAATATTATAATAAACATATAATTATATCTTCGCGTCCAGAATAGTATACGCTACAGCTTTTTTGAAAATCATTTCATATCTTTCTCAACTACTGAAGACGTATGGAACTAACTAATAAAATAATGCCCAAATTTTATATATTTTCCCAAATTTCGGACAAACTATTTTGTTCATCTGAAAAGAGTACATAACCATTTTAATACCCCATATTCTAAGAGTTTAAACAAAATCATAACTAAGTGGATCGAATAATAATTGCTTGCGGAGATCCAAGCGATTCTGTGAAGGTCTACCTTTTCTAAATTTGGAGTGGGGCAATGTTTGAGAAGTTTCAAGGGGAGGAGTAATAACTTTTAGGAGAATGGTGCTCTTAGTGTTGGTTTTTTATGTGAAAAAATCTAGCTATACCTTATTTATTCTCGGCACAAAACGTTTATTGACTGGGCTAAACCTACCCAGATTAAGGCATCGTCTCTATGCATAAAAAGTCTAACATTAATCAGAAGTATGAATCCTGGATTTTGTGGATTAACTATAAATATTTCTCTGATTATGTTTGTCGACTTCCATGCCTTAGTATGAAAATTATTACTTTTTACTACCAGGAAGAGTGTATGTGAAAATAGATCTCACAAAAATCACCAAACATATTTCACAAATGTAGTTACTTTTATTTGGGAAATATGAGGTAACAATAAATACGCCACAGTTGCACAGCATACATTTCATGTCAGGAAAATATGTATTTTCCCGACGGGATTTAGCATTTTCGATCTAAGCGGTAAATTGTTGGTTTCTAATATCTTTGGTGGAGGGCGCTTTGGGTTGATATCCAGATAGTAGCTCGGTCACGATTTGTATTGGGGAACAATTAGAAATTTTTTTTTCACTCCGAGTCAAATAAGCTACACTGAATGGATCAAATAAGATCGAAAAAACTGTATGCAGATTTTGAGTCGGGATGACTTGACAATTTCTATAATTCACTGTTGGATTGTGAATATAGAATTTTCGTCGGGGAATACATATAACCAGCTCCCTTGGAAAGTTGTTTGACAAAGTAATATAATTTTAATTTGTTATTCAGGACAGTCCAATGTCATTTATTTAAATTTCGTTAATCATATGTGTTGATAATTGTGAGATTACATATAGAAATGAACTATGTTTTTAGTTAGGTTTTACCAAGGAAAATGCAGAATTTACATTAATTTTATCAATTATTTATTATATTTAATATTTGAAGACGACTCTTGGGAAGGTGTTAAAGAAAGAGCTACTGAAGGTATCCAAGATGTTAAGGAGTGGCTTGATTTCAATAAACTCTCACTTAATATAAAAAACATAAATACAATACAAAAACCAAATACATAGCATTCTCTATTACAAAGTATAACAGACCTAGTTACCATAATCTGGAATTTGAGATCTCTACTGAACTTATAGCAGAATGTGATCATATCAGGTATTTAGGTGTTACCTTTGACAAATGTCTTAGATGGGATCAGCATGTTCTTGAGCTAGTGAAAAAAATCCGTAGGCTTATATACAAAATGTACCATATCCGTGCTATTCTAAATAAAAAACTACTGTTGATTATATATAGAGCACTTGTTGAATCAATTGTAAGATATGGCATACACGTATGGGGTGGAATATATGACAACATATTACAAATGGTCATAATCTCTAACAAATATCTCATTTTTATGACACTAGAGCAAAAAGCAATATGGAGGTGGTAGTTCCACTGTTCAAAAAAGACTCATCTCATCGATTTGTTGTATATATTGCACCGAAAGTTTTTAATATGCTGCCTCTAGAAATAAGAACATTGGGCACTAAAAGGGGGTTCAACAAAAAATGTAAAAAATATATCTGTTCAAACTATGATAAGTTTGAATCATTGCTATGAAGTGGGTTGGAGTTTTTATTTGTTGTTTTTTGTGATTTGTGGGTGTGAGTAGTCATTTGATGTTAGGTTCATTTTTCTGTTTCCTATATACAGATGTAGTTGGACATATATATGTTAGCCGAAATTTGCACATATAAGTGTTGTACACTTAGGTGCAATTATCAAAATTATGAAACTTAGAATAGTCTTAACATTTGTATTCTGCTGAGATTTGTTTATTTTATGTGCAAAAATAAATAAATAAATAAATTATGAACGCATTGAGCCATTAAATTTTCAAATAATTCTGAATAGCAGTGTCTTCTAAGTCGTCATCATCTGAATTATCATCGTTTATTTGATTCATATTTAATATTGAATCAATATGTAGCTGAGTCATATTTGTGAGAAACTATTCGCTTTAAAATAATAACTATTAAAATTGGAGGCTCCGTGTTGGAGAGGTATAGGTAACGCTATGCCGTCTTCGTTGACGGAGTTGGTGGGTTCGATTCCCACCGTATCCCTGGGTGTTTGTATGCGTCCGATTTAAGTGGTTCCCCTCATTTAGTAAATTGATGGCTAAATGTCCAAGTTGACGAAGCCAAATTGTACAAAGGTCGGGCGCGTGTGAGAGGGCACACGTCCCACCTCTTAAAAAAAAAACTATTAAAATTAACTCCTTCTAATTCTTATATATTCCTCCTTTTTTATAATCGTAAAAGTTTGCTTTACAAGTAAACTTACACAGATTGGTATTCGAAGGCGGCTATCTATGACGAATATCAACAGTTGGTAGCTCCTGAAGATTCCACTTCATCCAGAAAGTTCGGCTTAGTTGAAAATTGAGTAGTACAGTTGGTAGCTCCTGAAAGGGTTGATTTCCTATTATTACTGCTTTGCAGTCCAAATAGTTATCTAGGGATGGAAACGTGGTGACACCGGAGTTTGATGTTCCTTCGAAAAAATGCAGGAAATCCAACTTCTGACACCAAAACCTGGTGTTATATTCCTCTAGGACAGTGCCCACAGTTCAACATATAGAGTAAAGTCTTCGTTTTAGGGACAATGCTCTAATAACTTCAGCTCTATTGTAGAGGATCTGAGACCAGGATAGTTGTTTTTGTTGTACAACATCGTAATTTTGATGAACCTTATTTGAGGCACTTCAGCACTTATGGCATGATAAACTTTTATTTATTTGCAGCACTTTAGGCATTTATTGTCTATTCACTTTTATAGTAAAACTTCTGAAGATATACTTGAAAACTATATTTATTATATATAATACTTTCAAAACACTATAAACATACAAGGAACGGAGGCTTGTGTTTCGAAAAAACTATACTAAAACAGGAATGAAATTGATCTTGCTGGTGAAATGCCGCTGTTTATATATCGTTTTCAGATGCTGATCAAAGCATCCTTGCCACATAACAATGGGTTGATTGTTTTGATTAGGCAACAATATAAAGCTATATATATATATATATATATATATATATATATATATATATATATATATATATATATATATATATATATATATATATATATGAATATTTTTTTTTTTGAATTGAGGAGGCCAGTACTCGATGAAAACCAATTGTTAACATGTTTGAGAAATGAAACTCTGAGTTTAAATTCAAACTGTTTGAAATTCGCAACCTCAAGAAGCTTTAGTGTTAGCGAAAAGCGTTCTGCAACTGTTGTTGTTTTATTATGTGTGAAAATCGTTAAACTCAGAGTTTCACTTCTCAAACATATATATATATATATATATATATATATATATATATATATATATATATATATATATATATATATATATATAAATATATATTTGATTAATTCTTGCTTGTGCCGTATTTGGACTTAATAGTTATCAACTTCAACAATAACAGGCCATTTAAGTAAACCTATTTATGGAATAGGTTAACATGTCGTAACGACATTCATGACTTTCTCAAAATTTTTAAATAATCAAAATTACTTCAGAATTATAAATTTCCCAAAAACAGACAATTGTGAATTGTTTATTCATTAAAATTTCCTCAATTATTATTTTCCATATTAAGGTGAATATAATCCAATAAACAACAAGAAGATTTCATTAGAATATTTTCCAAGAAACATACGAAGCTAATGAAAATCACGTTAAATAACAGTAGAACAAAAATCGTTGACTGAATGGACGTCATCAAACACATACTAGAATCTGTAGACATAATGGCAGATGCATTACCATCACCAACTGAATTGATGAGCTCTATTATGAAAACAATGACAATGGCATCTTATTTGGTACTACCATATAAAGATCAGCAATTAATTTATATTTATTGCTGTTATTCGTTTCCAGGAACGTTTAATATATCTCCGAATTTCTCCTCATGGTCAGCGAATTGTATTTACCTATTGCCTATCAGTGTAGACCAGCGTTTCTAAATATTTTGGTCACACTCCCCAGGGGAGCCCGATTACACTAAAGAAGGGTGCGACCTTATCCAAGAGACAATAATATATTTAAAAAATTATTGAGCAGCAGAACTCCATCACAAAAGTCGTATTTTCGCGCGAAATGCATCGTGTCGAGATACGATTCTAGCGAATTGAATTATATTTGAAAAAATCACGCTAGAAAGCAAATCGAATTAAAAAGTTGAAAATAATTTATATTATTGAAAAAAAAAAAATTTGGGAAGTGCATCGTTGTTGAGAAAAAAAGTTGAAAACAACGAATAAACGTACCTCAACATCAACCCAATCTACGTACCTACCAAATTTCAACCCTCTGATATAGAAAAAAATTTCGCAATGTGCATCGTGTACTAATAGCGAAGCAGGTCGTGATGCGATTTGAACCGAATAGTCTCCGTGGGGGGCAGCGCGACAAATAGTTGAAACTACCCAAAGGCATTTCCTCAATATTAAGTCGATATACGTATCAAGTTTGAACCCCCTAACTCAATCTGCAGAAGCTGTGGACTTTGGTACATTTTCAAAAACCACGAAAATACATGAAATATCGACATGAAATTTTTTTGGAAAATCGTTGTCTAAAAGGTCCACAACGGATAGAAAAACTTCTCCGGCACCTGACTGCTTTCCTTCGATACACTGCAATTGGCGAACGTAGATAAGCGATACGCCCCCTACCGGTGTCGAATATTACTAACGCATGGGCCATACATTGCTTTGTTTACATCTGTTTACGTATATTTTATATGAGAAGTTGTTGAGTTTTAATTGTGTTTAATTTTGTTTGGGATCGTTTACAAACGTTCAGAAGAGACGAATCACTGTTGTTGTGTATCCTATTGTTCATCTTGTGCAAAAAAAATTCGTATATAGCATAAATACCTTTCCGAAAGCTGGACAATTCAATGTTGTATTCCAAACAAAGTTGGGAAACAAGGAAATGATGGACAGAAGAAAGGTGTGGATTCATAACTTGAAGATTGAAAAAAGTGTCTGAACATAAGAGAGTTGTTATTCACAGTTTACTGAGAATAATTATTTTCCCTGCAGTAAGTTTATGGATTTTTCCATATAGAATTATACCAACTCTTGATGTGCTATTTTCAGCTAACCGAAAACGTAGGGTTTTTTAAGTCCAATGCTATTCCAACGAAAAATCTTCCACTTTTATCAAAATCTGAACCTAGGACATCATCCAGAGATTCTAGATAATTGTATTTTCTTTCATGTAACAACCAGAGATACTATTAAAATAATAATAAATAATAATAATAAATAATGTTTATTTGCAAAACCAAAATAACAGTTTATCATAACATCAAGAATATGAAATAAAACTTGACTCTATAGCTAGGTACAAACCGAAATATTCAATTATATAACCCGGAAAACAGAAATTCTATAACTCTCAGAAGTCCTCCGTACATTTAGGAGAGCTGTTATACGTCAAGAAAATTCAAAAAATAAAATAACTCATTACGTTCAAACCATTCAAGCAGAGTATTCATGTTAATTATTCTTTTATTTCATGTTGTTTCTTTCAGTTTTGCTGGTAAGTACTTAGTTTTGTCCATTATACTCAAAACCTCTTCAGTTGGTAATGAAAGTAGACATGTCAGAGATATTTTCTTGAAACTATTGAAAGTTTTTTTACTTTTTAAATAAATCGGTGTTCTATCATACAGCCTTTTCATGATGTATACATAGTTCCTCTAACCAATTAATTTATTCGTCCTCTCCTTTATTTTATTATAAATTTTCATGTTCAATGATAAAAACTCAGTGTAAATTTCAACTTGCTGTAGGTAGGTTTTCTAATGTTGAACAGAGATAATATTGTCCTCAATCGAAACACAATGAACCACTGGAAAATACGAAGTCCAAAAAAACACAAATTACGAAGCTAAAACTCAAAATGAAATGAACGTAAATACCATTACCAAACAATGTAAACAAACCGTTAATGGCCCATGGAGTACCTAGTACCGATATTAGCCGTTCCGGCGCTACGATCTTAATTTCAGACGCCAATAGTATCTATTTTATAGGATTAAATACTACTAAAAAATTGTCCAACTGAGTGAAAGGAAAGCACACACACATACGTACAAAACATAATACTTCGTCATAACATTCAATTCTTAACCCTCCGTTAGTTGCGCATGTATACACGAGCGTATTCTTCAAACAACATGTTCTTGAAAGATTCCTAGAAGGACGAAGTGAATACTCGTTTCTTTATTTTGTTATCAGCATAAAACCCGAAAAGAATCGGGCATGTACCTGGCAGATACAGCGCGACAATGCATGTTAAAAACTGATTCATTTTATTTTATTCGGCCTTTTCGTAAGATTCGTATGTATAAGTTGTTCTTACTGATCAAAGACATTTTTGTTACTTCTTGCTATGAGTACAAAAAAATATTCAATTTTTTCAAACCGGAAGATGTTGAAGAACTACATCGTCTAATGTTTGAAGATGATGAAAGCAATCTAGATGTACATATTGAATAATTTGATGAATCTGATGAGTCAGATTCTGAAGACCAAGTTCGTAAATTTAGAAACCGATCATGAGATCAGTGATGATGAATTATCTGAGGAATATAACAAGAAGACATTAATTTTTTCGATATGTAAACTAAATTTTTGATGAAACTCAAATTAAGTACCTATTGTGAAATTTGATGTTCATGGTACACAGTGGAAAAAAGAATATTTCCTGTTTCAAAAACTCGCTCTCAAAACATTTCGATTAAGTCACTGGATGTAGTAGGATAGGCTGCTAGAAACGCTAAAATATAACTGGATTGTAGGAATTTGTTCTTCAGTGAAGTTAGTCACAATTTATAAGTGCAGTATAAAAATCAACAAAATTAGACAAATTTCACAATATACCTTCACGTGATTCATCTTTTTTCATGTATTTAGAAGGAATAAATTTGTTCGAGCTTGCATAATTTTTGCTACTCAATTTAAACCAGTGTAAAATTATGAAAAAACTCATTTTCGCAAATAAATGTGAAATTGAATAAATCTATATCGAAAAACTGTATGTATTAGTAAATGAAGCCAGGTAGGTAGGACTGTTTGCAAATGTTTTAAGAGTAAATTTTATCAAGATATACTGAAAAAAAATAGCCTGAATGTGTGTATGTATCTGAGATACACAACGCAGCCAACTACGCTATAGAACAGCGCGAGCCTAACGAAGGGTTACATTTAAAAACTAACTTAATCTAAACTTACAAAGTTAAAACAAATTTAATAATTGGTAGTGGCTTTATTGGGCCTGTCTTGTAAAAAAAACTTTTTCGAAGAAAGACTTAGTATTAGAAATAGTCACTCCCTTTTTTTCTTATATATGTTGCTGCCATCTTTATTTTGTTTTCAAACAAGCCACCACAGAAATTTCAGTTTCAAAAAGGTAGGAAGTTAAAAATGGTATTAGAAGGCGAAATGCCTTTGTCTAAAGTGCAGACAATTCATCATCTGCTCCTGCTTCAAATCCACAGACTGATTAATTTCTAAATTGTCTTTTGGTTTCGCCACTTATCCTGAAGTCTATGAAAGTTTCTTTAACGGGCATTAAGAGCCCTTTGAGAATATTATGAAATGGATACCTAACCTACTCGTAACATGAGTTTTGTATGGTTTAAAATTTATCAAATCATGAAAGACATATTTGTTGACCATAGTCAATTTCATACATTTCTTAAAGTGAACAAGAAAAATTCTTCAATAATTAAAAAAAATCGAACAAATTTCCAAGGGTGCTGGTTATAAGTATTCAAGCAAAGCAAATTCTACATTCACAATCCAACGATGAATTACATTCTTTTTCTGAAATTTGAACTATGGTTTGCCAATTATCTACCTATGCCTGGATCAAGCTACCAGATTGTGTTTGCAGAAGATACAGAATTCGTGTTCTAATTCGTATTTCACTTGAGGAAATACAATAGAGGCTCGTCTAGAATGCAGCAACTTCGTTGAATAAAAAATGATAATTTTTACAAATTACGTATCTCTACATAGTAGTCTGTGAAGTGGACGGCCTATTTATCTTCTAGAAAATTAATTTCCAGAAGAAATTTGCACAATGTTTCCATAAGGCATGTGAAAATTCTCAATTTTTCAGATTTCCGCTTGAAATATTCAAACGTTCAGTCACATGCGTATGCTATAATGAGGTTTAAGTGAATTCAAAGATTTTCAGATATATAAATTCTGAAGGATGATAAAGATGGAGGTTCAGATTCATGATATTGAGATCACCCAACCTAGTTGATTCTTATAAATGAGGCCATATCAAGAATGAGAAAATATGACTTATTTTTTTAACTTCACCTGATATAGGTACTGTTATTTTAGTTTTTTTTTTTGTAATTTTACTGTACTATTTATTTTTTCAATGTTAAATTTATTTATCTTCCTGAGGTTAAGTACGAGTAGCTAAAGTTATACTTAGTCCAGAGAATATTAGGTATAGTTTAGATTATAATTATCGCAAATAGTCAACATAATTACCCAGAAAACTAATCACTTGGTGTTAAAATTGCAGAAAATTATTACTAAAGAAGAAGATAGAATGGAAACAGGTTTTCAAAAATATTCCTCAGATTGTTGCTAATTAGCATCCTAAAGTGGCATGTTGGATATCTTGTGATACGAGAAGGCATCTACTGATGAAAAATTTGAAGTATTTACGTTTACTGAACACAATACAATAGTTCTGAAATAAATTCGGCCAACCTAATAGGGTAGATCAAATATGACCAACTATTCAGTGGTTCAACTAACCAAATTTTATTCTTCATAAATATTGATAGCAACTGCTCTTGATTCATCTCAAATTTACATGGCTACCAACACAATAAATCCTGAATCGAGCAATGGTTTTTGGAAATCATTCTGCCATTCACTCACATCAGTCATTACTCCTTAGATATTCTTTGAACCTCCGGGTGGACGAATTTTTCTATTACTTAAAAGAGAATAAGTAGTAATGCGTTTGGTATTTAATTTTGAATACATTTTTCTTTTTAATTGACTTGGATTGTTAGATATTCAACAACTTCTACGTTGTCGTTTCAATACGTTTCAATACTTTTAACGAAACTGGTAGTAACGTGTTATTCAATCTCACGGGCAATTCTTTGAATCGAGCATTCTTTCAACGAGGAATTATAGTTTTTTTTCATTTATCAAATAAAAAAATCTACTCAAGATCTCTGCCTGATCTTATGTATAATTTTTGCAGTGGTGCACAAAACTATAACAAAAATTGAATTCATACTGAATTTAAAAAAAAAATTCAATTTTAATATGTTAGTAGGGATACGAAATTGACTTTCATTGCATTCAGCAAAGTTCATCTTATTGCTGTACAAGATAATAACTAAAAATAACCAAACAAAACGTTATTGGTTTTATTAAGAAGGCTTGACTGATTACTTTTTTTTTATTTAATAGTCTTTAAAATTGAAACCTATCATTTTTAAAATGAAAACACTAATCTAAAAAATCTGTGCTGAATAATCTAACTGAAGTTTATTTCCATATTTAAAACAGATTTTAATTGTTACTTAACAATTTTTTTTTGTTCTTTGCTTCATAAATCGATAATATGGTTATTTTTAGTACAATTATAAGAATGACTGATTCATTTATATCGTTTAATTCCATTCTATGAATAAAACTTTATATTTTCAACAAATATTTGAACGAGTTATCGGCTACATTTCGTACTGTTCACATCTGTGCTCAATACGTGATATCTTAATATATCTAGTTTCGCTGTAGTTTGCTAATCTTGCGTTTTAATTAATTCGAGGCGAATTCATACAATGAGTGTCAACAACGAGCCCCCTGACAAAGAAGGGGGCCCTTTGGCTTCAGAAATGCTGTCTCAAGTTTTCAGTGTGTTAAACTATGATTTTGTGGATGATAGTGATATGGACACGCAAAATTCACAAATACAAGAAAATCCGGTGAGTTCGTTCTTTGAAAGAGATTCTTTGAAGTCTTCTGTATACAACACTCCTAAATTATCTGGTCATAAATGTGAAAAATTGAATCTTAGTAAGAAGTGTACCTGGACCGGTTCTAGACCACTTCAAAAGTCCGAAATGTCATTTCTGCGCATGCGTGACTAACTGTGAATATAGGTATGAGAATACGTATGGGGGCCCAGAGAACTGAAATTTTTTATGAGGGATTCTTCATGGGGGCACCGGGGCTCCAGAAGTCTTCATGTGGGCCCCCAGGAGTCTTCATGTAGGTCCCCAGGAGTCTTCATGTGGGTTCGGGAGATATTATATGATATATATAGGAATGGGGTCCCTCGGGTGTCTTCCTGGGGGCACCGGAGGCTTCAGGATTCTTCAAGGGGGCCCCCAGGAGTCTTCATGTGTGTTCAGTAGATTATATGATATATAGGACCGTAAGGGGAGATAAATTCGTGGTATATAGGAGGCCGTCTTCGTAGATTTGGATATCAGATTACATCCATAGTTATTTAAAAAATAGTTATTTTCTTAAAAATTCATTTCCATTTTGATATATTAAATATAATCGCGTTCGAACGAAAACGGAATCAGTCAATATCAGCTGATCGACGTACGTAAAATTGAAGTCGGCAGAAATATGTCATCAGCGAATTCCGTTCCGTTTGACCTAGAGCCACATCTCGATGTCCCTCTAGGTCGAACGGAACGGAACGGAATTCGCTGATGTATTCATATTAGTACAGGGATGTACAAAGTATTCATTCAACTCGTTAAATAGTTATTAAATATTTTGGAATAAAATAATTTATATAATATACAGGATGTGTCCACAATATCATTATGTTTTATATATAAGGAAAGTTATGAATAACAGGAAACCAACCTGAAATAACAGAATTGACAAAATAGAAAGGATATTCTCAATCCTAAAGTGTATTTGTATCTAATGTCGTTTTTATGAACAAGATTTAATGTACAGGGTGTGTCCACATATTTCAAATGTGTGATAAACAGTTATTACGTAATTTTCAATGAATAATTCGTTCATGTCAATATTGATTTTCACGATTTTTGAATAAAATAATTTATATAATGTACAGGGTGTGTCCAAAAATTTCAAATTTCATTATATGTTGAGAATTATATGACGTCATTTCAATAATGTACAGGGTGTGTTCACATATTTCAAATGTGTGATAAACAGTTATTACGTATTTTTCAATGAATAATTTATTCATATAAACATTGATTTTCACGATTTTACTAAAAATCCCCTTTTTCATGGAATCATAGTTTCCAAACGAGTGTCATCATATTGTTATCATAAATCGAACGATACAATGTCGATTTCTCCATAGAAATAACATCGAGATAACAAAATTGCTGACCCCAACTACATTTTTCTAATAAATATATTTCACTATACGGTATCCTGATTTACATTCATTCGACATCGTTCAGTGGTCAATAGAATTTCTATTTAAAATAACGATTTCTTACCGAATGGAAATTACGTATGCTCTAGTTTATACTATATTCACACATTAATAAAACATCCATTGATCAAGTGAAAATATCTTATATACAAGTTACTCATCAATAGAAGATCTATTTAAAAGTACGATTTCTGATTCAAGTGAAAAAATAACTACCATCGATCAGACATCAATACCAAATCTATTGTAGCAGGACCTAAAATAACATATAATCACGTAAGATTCCTATGAGAACATTTTTTTTTCTATTTTATATTTCTAAAGTGGTCCATACATAGTCAATCTCGATCAGGACCGGATTTACATTCAGAGTTTTTCTTAGAAAATATTAACTCAAGTAAGTTTTTCGAATTCAATCGAGATTGACTGTGTATGATCACCCTTAAAACAACAAATGAATTTCACAAAACGTTAGCTACAAGCTTATTCAACATTTTCTGACCACTAAACACGAGGAGACCACGTAGGTTTTTTTACCTAAGAGGGTGACTGAGAAATACAAGCCTCATATAAAAGAAATAATATCAGGAGAATATACACTGGTATCGAAGGGAACCTTGGAAACAGGAAAAAATCTAATCCAACTTCAATCTTTACTCTATTTTAAAACTAGTTCAATATTATGTAATATTTATCGAATATATATATGAAATTTCAAAAAAAAAATAAACAGACTTCTTATACAACAATTCTATCAGTCTTCTTTGAAAAATCCTATGAAAATATTTATATGGAGGAAATATCGAGTATTTAAGAGACCGTACTAACTAAGGTGGGTAACAATTTATAGAAAAAATACAAAAACTCAAAATATAACGATAAAGTCTTTACAGGGGATACCGTTTAACTCATATGAAATTTTAGAAAAAAATAAAAAGTCTCTTGTATTTTGTTATAAAGAAGAGAAGGAAACCTTGGAAACAGGAAAATCTAATCCAACTTCAATCTTTACTCTCATTAAAAACTAGTTCAATATTATGTAATATTTATCGATTATATATATATATATATATATATATATATATATATATATATATATATATATATATATATATATATATATATATATATATATATATATATATATATATATATATAATAATATAATAATAAATAGGAAAATCTAATCCAACTTCAATCTTTACTCTATTTTAAAACTAGTTCAATATTATGTAATATTTATCGAATATATATATGAAATTTCAAAAAAAAAAATAAACAGACTTCTTATACAAAAATTTTATCAGTCTTCTTTGAAAAATCCATGAAAATATTTATATGGAAGAAATATTGAGTATTTAAAAGACCGTACTAACTAGGGTGGGTAACAATTTATAGAAAAATACAAAAACTCAAAAATATAACGATAAAGTCTTTACAGGGGATATCGTTTAACTCATATGAAATTTTAGAAAAAAATAAAAAGTCTCTTGTATTTTGTTATAAAGAAGAGAAGGAAACCTTGGAAACAGGAAAATCTAATCCAACTTCAATCTTTACTCTCATTAAAAACTAGTTTAATAATATGTAATATTTATCGATTATATATATATATATATATATATATATATATATATATATATATATATATATATATATATATATAAATATATATATAAATATATATATATATATATATATAATAATATAATAATAAATAGGAAAATCTAATCCAACTTCAATCTTTACTCTATTTCAAAACTAGTTCAATATTATGTAATATTTATCGAATATATATATGAAATTTCAAAAAAAAAAATACACAGACTTCTTATACAAAAATTTTGTCAGTCTTCTTTGAAAAATCCATGAAAATATTTATATGGAAGAAATATTGAGTATTTAAAAGACCGTACTAACTAGGGTGGGTAACAATTTGTAGAAAAATACAAAAACTCAAAAATATAACGATAAAGTCTTTACAGGGGATATCGTTTAACTCATATGAAATTTTAGAAAAAATAAAAAGTCTCTTGTATTTTGTTATACAGAAGAAATAACAGGGATTTTCTACACTTCATTGATCACAGTTGTAACAGAGTTCTTTATTTCGATAAGGGTAAAATGTTTTATAAATTTTTGTGTGACTACCAGATTCCTAAAAATACTTTTTTTCATAGAAAAAATAAGTTTCCGATTCATAAATAAATAATTCATTTATTCAATGTTCAATGTCTTCATCAAGATTATTTTTTCAAAATTCTAATGTCAGATAAATAGGTATTACGTAATGTTCATCCCTGGAGTGATGGTGGTGACAGATGTAAATCTTAAATCCAAGACGAGGTTGAACTATGATAAAAATCCAAGGTGGTTGACCTATGCTCCTAACTCTATGTTCCAGGAGGATTTGGATATCATTTGACTTATATGAAATTTAAGAAAAAATGAACAGTCACTTGTATTTGTTATACAAAAACTCTAACTTTTTAAAAATACAATATATTAAATTTTCCTTTGAAAATTAATAGTAATATGAAAGAAATATCGAGTATAGATTTTTTTCAGAGACCAAACTAGTGTATTATCTAATAGAAAAATACGATTAAAAACTCATAAATATATCGTTGTTGTGTAAAAAATTCTCAGAAAAATAACAGAGTGATAGATCCTATGAAAATAAATATTTATATGTGTGAAATACCTATAAATTTTTCAGTCACAACTAGGGAGGGTATCAATTAATAGAAAAAATACAACTCAAAACTCATAAATATAACGATGAAGTCTTTACAGAGAATACCGTTTGACTTATACGAAATTTAATGGGTTATCAGAGTACTTCCTATTTCATGTTTTCGAAGATGAATAGGTATTTAAAAATTATTATAACATTGAATTACTCTAATATTCGGAGGACGTACGAATATAGCTATATTTAGAGGATTTATGATTATTCGATTCAAAAAAAATGTTTCACTCATAATTATTACAACAATCTCTTCAATTTCCTGATATATTTATCCTACGTACCTACCCTATAATATTGTTATTCTTGTTTCATAAATGAATGATTTATTTATCAAATGTACAGGAGTATCCACCGAATGAAAATTTCGAAAGTTGAACAGATAGTTATTAGGTATTCTTTTATGAATAATTTGACCCCTACATAAATGTTTTTCATGATTCATAAATGAATAATTTATTTATTCAATGTACAGGGGTGTCTACCGACTAAAGTTCCAAATGTGTTATTATATAGTTATTACATATTTTTCAACGAATAATTTATATAGTTAATGTACAGGGTGTGCATCCACAATATTTTTAAAAATTCAAATGTCAGATAGATAGGTATTACGTAATATTTAACGAATAAATGTTGTTAGGTATAGAAACATCAGATTTTATTTCTCACTGAATTCAAATTATTTTAAAGCTTTCATTACCGTCCGTTTGTCACTTGTCAATCGTGATAAACAAACATTAGGAAAGGATACAAAAACTCATAATTTTAGTTAAATATTTCTTCAATTTTTCATTCTTATTCCATACCTAGTTTACATCTTAAACAATTAAATTGATTGGTGGGAGATCCATCGAAGTGAATAAAACATAGTAAATCTGTTTATATTTTGAAAGAGTTACATAAAGGAAATGGTAGCTTATGATAAATCAATAAAAGTTTCTTAACCAAGTAATCTGCAGAAAAATTAACTAACTTTTTGTACCACTCTTCATAATCGATTGAGTTAGCGTATATAATCAAACCCTCATAAATAATGTCTTTAACTGTAATAGTAACGTCAGTATCCCAAAAATAGTTTTAATTTTTCCGTTTATATCATTTGACAAATATTCTAATATTTGTTTCAATCTTTGAATATTTTCTTTGAGATCCACAACTACATCTCAACATAAAGAATATCAAAATTTGAAGGATATATCATAATACCCCATTTATCATGATTTGTCATAATGACCCAATAGTAAATATCTTCAATCAGGTATATAACTTCGATGAAGTTCATCCAAGATAGTAGGTGACAGATGAAGTATTCTTTAAATCTAATATGATGGATCTATTCTCCTAGCTCTATGTTCTAAATCCAATATTGGTGGTGACAGATCTAGACCTTATATCCCAGATGGAGACTGATATTTGACAGATCTATTCTATAAATCCAAGGTGGCGGATCTATGTTCCTTACTCTATGTAAGGTTTTTGATAACATTCGACTTATATGACATTTAAGAAAAATAAACAGTCACTTATATTTGTTAAAAAAAAAATTCTACTGACAGAAGATATAACATGTTGAAATATTCTATGAAAACTAATATTCATATGAGGGAAATATCGAGTATTAATTTTTTTTTCAGAGAACAAAGTAGAGTGTGTATCATCTAATAGAAAAATATGATTTAAAACTCATAAATATATTGTTGTTATACAGAAATTCTCAGAAAAAATAACAGAGTGAAATATCCTATGAAAATAAATTTCCTACATTTATATGAGTGAAATATAGAGTTCAGATTTTTCCATTCATACTCATCAAAGGACATGACAACATCATTGCAGTTAACTCTCATATAGGGCTGAAGTCCCGAGCTGGACTCAAACCATTCTCCACTAGAAATATTCCACTCGGAAATCCACAATTTGAAATGAAATTCTTCATTTTCGACATATAAAATTCTATCCGATTCTTCATCGATAAAACCACTGTCTTGGAACATCTTATTAAACTTCAATACTCAACTAAATATAAGTAATGTTTTTTCAATGTACAGTAAAATTTCCTATACTTAGATATAATTATAGAAAAAAAGGTTGGTGAATATTTGAAAAAATTATTTCCTTTATCTTCCCAAACATAAATTATTTAATAAATTGAAATGAGTGAGAAATTGGATTGAACAAGGATATTGTTGGTTACATAAATCAATAAATTACCTTCACCATTTAAGATTTAGCTACTATATCTGTTGGTAGAGTCTTGGCGTAGAAACTATCTTCAAGTGTTTTCGGTTTCAACGGAAAACTACCTTCATCACCTTCAGTAGATAGGCTAGCCCAATTCAAACCCCCACTTTTAGTCATTTTACATGTAAATTCACATAAGAAAATCTAAAGATCCAAAGTAGCGACAATGGTTCCATTTGGACATGCGCACTATGTAGGATTTCAACGGATTGGAAATGACTCATTGTATATCAGGGTCAATGACCTTTAGGTCGACGGAGACTCGATCAACGTAGCTCGCTGTCCGCGACAGGTCGAGACTCGCTTCGTATATAAATGAGTCGAATCATTGATGCAGGTGTGACGTCATAACAATCGCAACCTCTATAAACTGAAGACTTCCTCCTTCACTCTGTATGTCAACCATCTTCCATGATGGCGGATAACTGCATTATCGTAATTAGGAACCTGACCGATAGGGGGGGGGGCGTTTCAAGATGGTGGAACACGGTATTATTGTAATTCGAAACCTGACCAACAGAGAACGTTCTGACAGATCACAGTATCTCGTAGTTCAGAACCAAACCAACAGAGGGCGTTTCAAGATGGGTTAACAGGTCCGACGGGTTTATCGGTTTCGTTAACGGGTTCAACGGGGTTCATCAGGTCCAACGGGATTCATCGGGTCTAACGAGTCCAACGGGTCCGTTAACGGACCCATTAACGGACCCGTTCCCAACGGGTCCGTTAACCCGATGAACCCGTTCATCGGGTCCGTTAACGGACCCGTTGGACTCGTTAGACCCGATGAATCCCGTTGGACCTGATGAACCCCGTTGAACCCGTTAACGAAACCGATAAACCCGTCGGACCTGTTAACCCATCTTGGAACGCCCTCTGTTGGTTTGGTTCTGAACTACGAGATACTGTGATCTGTCAGAACGTTCTCTGTTGGTCAGGTTTCGAATTACAATAATACCGTGTTCCACCATCTTGAAACGCCCCCCCCCCCTATCGGTCAGGTTCCTAATTACGATAATGCAGTTATCCGCCATCATGGAAGATGGTTGACATACAGAGTGAAGGAGGAAGTCTTCAGTTTATAGAGGTTGCGATTGTTATGACGTCACACCTGCATCAATGATTCGACTCATTTATATACGAAGCGAGTCTCGACCTGTCGCGGACAAGTCTCAACCTGCACCAGAGCGCGGACAGCGAGCTACGTTGATCGAGTCTCCGTCGACCTAAAGGTCATTGACCCTGATATACAATGAGTCATTTCCAATCCGTTGAAATCCTACATAGTGCGCATGTCCAAAGGGAACCATTTTCGCTAATTTGGATCTTTAGATTTCCTTATGGGAATTTACATGTAAAATGACTAAAAGTGGGGGTTGAATTGGGCTAGCCTATCTACTGAGGTGATGAAGGTAGTTTTCCGTTTGAACCGAAACACTTGAAGATAGTTTCTACGCCAAGACTTCTACCAACAGATATAGTAGCTAAATCTTAAATGGTGAAGGTAATTTATTGATTTATGTAACCAACAATATCCCTTGTTCAATCCAATTTCTCACTCATTTCAATTTATTAAATAATTTATGTTTGGGAAGATAAAGGAAATAATTTTTTCAAATATTCACCAACCTTTTTTTCTATAATTATATCTAAGTATAGGAAATTTACTGTACATTGAAAAACATTACTTATATTTAGTTGAGTATTGAAGTTTAATAAGATGTTCCAAGACAGTGGTTTTATCGATGAAGAATCGGATAGAATTTTATATGTCGAAAATGAAGAATTTCATTTCAAAATTGTGGAATTTCGAGTGAATATTTCTAGTGGAGAATGGTTTGAGTCCAGCTCGGGACTTCAGCCCTATATGAGAGTTAACTGCAATGATGTTGTCATGTTCCTTTGATGAGTATGAATGGAAAAATCTGAACTTCTATATTTCACTCATATAAATGTAGGAAATTTATTTTCATAGGATATTTCACTCTGTTTATTTTTTTCTGAGAATTTCTGTAATAACAACATATATTTATGAGTTTAAAATCATATTTTCTATTAGATGATACACACTCTACTTTTGTTCTCTGAAAAAAAAATTAATACTCGATATTTCCCTCATATGAATATTAGTTTTCATAGAATATTTCAACATGTTATATCTTCTGTCAGTAGAATTTTTTTTTTAACAAATATAAGTGACTGTTCATTTTTCTTAAATGTCATATAAGTCGAATGTTATCAAAAACCTTACATAGAGTAAGGAACATAGATCCGCCACCTTGGATTTATAGAATAGATATGTCAAATATCATTTTCCTTCTGGGATATAAGGTCTAGATCTGTCACCACCAATATTGGATTTAGAACATAGAGCTAGGAGAATAGATCCATCATATTAGATTTAAAGAATACTTCATCTGTCACCTACTATCTTGGATGAACTTCATCGAAGTTATATACCTGATTGAAGATATTTACTATTGGGTCATTATGACAAATCATGATAAATGGGGTATTATGATATATCTTCAAATTTTTGATATTCTTTATGTGAGATGTAGTTGTGGATCTCAAAGAAAATATTCAAAGATTGAAACAACATATTAGAATATTTGTCAAATGATATAAACGGAAAAATTAAAACTATTTTTTGGATACTGACGTTACTATTACAGTTAAAGACATTATTTATGAGGGTTTGATTATATACGCTAACTCAATCGATTATGAAGAGTGGTACAAAAAGTTAGTTAATTTTTCTGCAGATTACTTGGTTAAGAAACTGAAGTCTTATGAACTTTATTGAATTTATCATAAGCTACCATTTCCTTTATGTAACTCTTTCAAAATATAAACAGATTTACTATGTTTTATTCACTTCGATGGATCTCCCACCAATCAATTTAATTGTTTAAGATGTAAACTAGGTATGGAATAAGAAAATGAAAATTGAAGAAATATTTAACTAAAAATTATGAGTTTTTTGTATCCTTTCCTAATGTTTGTTTATTCACGATGACAAGTGACAAACGGACGGTAATGAAGCTTAAAATAATTTGAATTCAGTGAGAAATAAAATCTGATGTTTCTATACCTAACACTTTATTCGTTAAATATTACGTAAATACGCTATCTATCTGACATTTGATTGTTTAAAAATATTGTGGATGCACACCCTGTACATTAACTATATAAATTATCTCGTTGAAAAATAATGTAATAACTATATAATAACACATTTGGAACTTTAGTCGGTAGACACCCTGTACATTGAATAAATAAAATTATTCATTTATGAATCATGAAAAACATTTATGTAGGGGTCAAATTATTCATAAACGAATACCTAATAACTATCTGCTTCAACTTTCGAAATTTTCAATTCGGGTGTACTCCTGTACATATGATAAATAAAATCATTATCATTTCATATGATAACAAGTACAATATTAATTATAGGGTAGGTTTTACGTAGGATAAATTTAAAATATCAGGAACTTGGGAAGAATGTTGTTAGATAATCATGAGTGAAAAAATTTTTTTTGAATCGAATAATCATCAATCCTCTCAAATATAGCATATTATTTCGTAACGTCCTTCCCGATATTAGCAGTAAATTTCAATGTAGTATAATGAAATAAAAAAAAAAAAAATTTATTAAAATACCTATTCATCTTCGAAAACATGGAAATAGGAAGTACTCTGATAACCCATTTAAAAAAATTTCCGTATAAGTCAAACGGTGATCTCTGTAAAGAACTTCATCCGTTATTATTTATGAGTTTTGAGTTGTATTTTTCATTATTAATTTTGATACCCTCCCTAGTTGTGACTGAAAAATTATAGGTATTTCACCAATATAAATATAATTTTTTTCATAGGATCTATCAACTCTGTTATGTTTCTGTTGAGAAAAATTTTTTACACCAACAACGATATATTTATGAGTTTTTTAATACGTATTTTTCTTATTTAGAATAATACACTAGTTTGGTCTCTGAAAAAAATTATACTCGATATTTCTTTCATATTACTATTAATTTTCAAAGGGAAAAAAATTTTAAGTTATTGTATTTTTAAAAAGTTAGAGTTTTTGTATAAACAAAACAAGTGGACTGTTTCATTTTTTCTTAAAATTTTCATATAAGTCAAATGATATCCAAATCTCCTGGAACATAGAGTTAGGAGCATAGGTCAACCACCTTGGATTTTTTATCATAGTTCAACCTCGTCTTGGATTTAAGATTTACATCCTGTTCACCAACACCATCATGCAAGGGATGAACATTACCGTAATACCTATTTATCTGACATTAGAATTTTGAAAAAATAATCTTTGAGATGAAGAACAATTGAACATTGAATAAATGAATATATTTATTTAATGGAATCGGAAACTTTATTTTTGTTTCTATGAAAAAAAGTACTTTTTTAGGGAATCTCGGTAGTCACAAACCAAAAAAATTTATAAAACATCTTACCCCCTTATCGAAATAAAGAACTCTAGTTACAACTGTGATCAATGAAGTGTAGAAGAAAATCCGCTGTTATCTCTTCTGTATAACAACAAACAACAAGAGGACTTTTTATTTTTTTCTAAAAAAATTTTCATATGAGTTAAACGATATCCCTTGTAAAGACTTGTATCCGTGAATACTTTTTGAGTATTTTGTTATTTCTATAAATTGAATTTACCCACCCGTATTTAGTACGGTCTTTTAAATACTCAATATTTTTATCCATATAAATATGTTCATGGATTTTCAAAGAAGACTGACAAAAATTTTGCTAATAAGAAGTCTGTGTATTTTTTTTTTTTGAAATTTCCATAATATATATCGATTAAAATAATTACATAATATTGAACTAGTTGAAAGAGAGTAAAGATCTGGAAGTTGGATTAGATTTTCCTATTTATTATCTATTATTATTATATAATATATAATATAATATATTTTATATATAATATATATATATATACTATAATTAATATATTATATATATATTTATATATATATATAAATAATACTATAGTATATATATATTAATATAATATACTATATTAATAATATATATATATCATAATCGTATAAATACTTGACAGTAATATTAAACTAGTGTGTATGAGATAGTAAAGATATGAAAGTTGGATTAAGATTTTTCCTGTTTCCAAGGTTTCCTTCTCTTCTTTATAACGAATACAAAGAGACTTTTATTTTTTTCTAAAATTTCATATTGAGTTAAACGGTATCCCCTGTAAAGACTTTATCGTTATATTTTGAGTTTTTGTATTTTTTTATTATAAATTGTTAACCCACCTTAAGTTAGTACGGTCTCTTAAGTACTCGATACTTTTCCCCCCATATAAAATATTTTCATAGGATTTTTCACAGAAGACTTGGATAGAATTGTATGTATAAGAAAAGTCTTTATTTTTTTTTTGAAATTTCATTTATAATATTCGCACTAAATATGTACATAAATATCTGACTAGTTTCAAAATAGAGTAAAGATTGAAGTTTGGAATTAGATTTTTTCGCTGTCCCAAAGGTTCCCTTCGATACCAGTGTCATATTCTCCTGATATTATTTCTTTTATATAGAGGCTTTGATGTATTCTGCAGTCACCCTCTTAGGTAAAAAACCTAACGTGGTTCCCTCGTGTTTAGTGGTCAGACAAATGTTGAATTAGCTTGTAGCTAACGTTTATTGTGAAATTCATTTGTTTGTTTTAAGGGTGATCATACACAGTCAATCCTCGAATTGGAATTCGAAAAAACTTCACTTGAGTTAAAATATTTTCTAAGAAAAAACTCTGAATGGTGAAATCCGGTTCCTGGATCCGAGGACCTTGACTATTGTCATGGAACCCACTTTAGAAAATATAAAATAGTAAAAAAAAATTAGAAAAAAAAAAAAAAAAGTTTTTTTTTTTTTTTTCCAAAAATAGGAAATCTTACGTGATTATTTATGTTATTTTGGTCCATCCTGATACAATAGATTTTGATAATTGAATGTCTGATCGATTGGTAACGTAATTTTTTCACTTGAATCAGAAATCGTACTTTTAAAATACGATCTTCTATGAATGAAGTAACTTTGTATATAAGATATTTTCACAATAATGATCAAATGGGATGTTTTATTGATGTGTGAAATATAGTATAAACTAGAGCATACGTAATTTCCCAAAATTCGGTAGGAAGAAATCGTATATATTTTAAATAGAAATTCCCCATCTATTGACCACTGAACGATGTCGAAATGAATGTAAATCAGCGATAATACCGATATAGTGGAAATATATTTATTTTAGAAAAATGTAGATGTGGGTCAGCCAAATTTGTTATCTCGAGTTGTTTTTTCTATTGGAGAAATCGACATTTGTATCGTACTCGAATTTATGATAACAAGGAATAAAAAAAAAACCCAAATTTATGATGACCTCGTTTTTGGGGAAAACTATGATTCCATTGAAAAGGGGATTTTAGTAAAATCGTGAAAATCGCATGTTTATATGAAATAAATTATTCCATTGAAAAATAGCGTAATAACTGTTTTATTCACACATTTGAAATATGATGAACAACAACCCTGTACATTATGAAATGACGTCCATATATTCTCAACATATATATGAAAATTGAAAAATTTTTGTGACACACCCTGTACATTATACTTAAATTAATTTTATTGCAAAAATCGTGAAATCAATATTGACATGAACGAATTATTCATTGAAATTACGTAAATAACTGTTTAATCACACATTTGGAAATATATGGGACACACCCTGTACATTAAATCTTGTTCATTAAAAACGACATTAGATACAAATACACTTAGGAATTGAGAATATCCTTTAATATTTTGTAATTCTGTTATTTCAGGTTGGTTTTCGCTGTTTTATTGCATAACTTTTCCTTATATATAAAAACATAAATGATATTGTGGACACATCCTGGTATATTAAATAAAATTTATTTTATTCCAAAATATTTAAATAACTATTTAAAGAGTTGAATGAATACTTTGTACATCCCTGTACTAATATGAATACATCAGCGAATTCCGTTTCCGTTCCGGTTCGACCTAGAGGGACATCGAGATGTGGCTCTAGGTCAAACGGAACGGAATTCGCTGATGACATATTCTGCCGACTTCAATTTTACGTACGTCGATCAGCTGATATTGACTGATTCCGTTTTTCGTTCGAACGCGATTTATATTTAATATATCAAAATGGAAAAAGTGAATTTTTTAAGAAAATAACTATTTTTAAATTTTTAACTATGGATGTAATCTGATATCCAAATCTACGAAGACGGCCTCCTATATACCACGAATTTATCTCCCCTTACGGTCCTATATATCATATAATATACTGAACACAAATGAAGACTCCTGGGGGCCCCCTTGAAGAATCCTGAAGCCTCCGGTGCCCCCAGGAAGACACCCGAGGGACCCCATTCCTATATATATCAAATAATATCTCCCGAACCCACATGAAGACTCCTGGGGACCTACATGAAGACTCCTGGGGGCCCACATGAAGACTTCTGGAGCCCCGGTGCCCCCATGAAGAATCCCTCATAAAAAATTTCAGTTCTCTGGGCCCCCATACGTATTCTCATACCTATATTCACAGTTAGTCACGCATGCGCAGAAATGACATTTCGGACTTGTTGAAGTGAAGTGTTGAAGTTGAAGTGGTCTAGAACCGGTCCAGGTACACTTCTTTAGTAATGTAGAACAAAGTTCGCTTCCTAGCACAAAAAACACAACTGCAAATAAAACAAAAAATTCAAGTAGGTACGGCCTGACAGATGTAGGTCCGTTTATCATTTTTGTTGAAAGTATTGATAAAAATATAGGTAATCTCCATGCAATGTCTATAGGAAAAATGATATATCGAAATGATCCATCTATGTCAAATAATATAATTGGCATTGAGAAAAGTGGAAAAAATAGAATAAGGATTAACTTTAGGTCCCAAATTAGCGCGAATAATTTCCTTTCGTCAAAGTTCCTGAATGACAACAATCTCGATGCGTATATACCTCACTATTTGATTCGGCGACAGGGAGTGATTAGGTCGATTGATTTGGATATCACTGATCAAGAATTGAGAGATTATATCGAGCCTGTTTTTGGAAATACTTTCAAAATTTTGGAAGTCAAGAGATTGACCAAAAAAATAAATGTCAATAATGGTAGTTTTGAATTCGTTCCATCAACAAGCGTTTTAATCACCTTTAAGGGTCAAGCACTTCCGGATAGAGTATCAATTTTCAGTTGTGTGCGAGAGGTTCACCCATTCATACAGAAAGTTGTTCAATGTAGATCATGCCTTCGATTCGGTCATATCAATGACAATTGTCGTAGCCAAGTTCGATGCCCAAAGTGTGGGAACGGGCATTCTCTCAATGATTGTAGAACCTCTATAGAACCTCTTCAATTAGTGACGTTTGGAAGTCGGTTAAAAAAATTAAGAACTCCTCCTCCGTTCTACATCCTGTAATAATGGGAAACTGGACTGAAAATTTTTTTCATTATTTAACTCCGTTAGGTTGTTCGGAAAAGGAAAATAAATTGAATTATTCTGATAACTCAGACTTCATGTGTAGTCCATTCGAAATATGGGAACTAGAAAGATCTCTAAAGAATAAATCAAACACCGCTCCCAGTCTCGATAATATTCAGTATATAATGTTGTTTAATCTTCCACCTAATGCAAAACGAATGTTATTAAAAATTTTCAATGATATTTTGAAAGCTGGGGTATATCCTGAAGACTGGAAGAAATTTATAATCGTTCCTATCCTAAAATCGAACAAAAATCCTGACTTGGCAGATTCTTATCGACCCATATCTCTTGGTTCTTGTATATTGAAAACATTTGAACGAGTTCTGAAATTCAGATTAGACTGGTGGCTTGAATATCATGGAAAATTTCCTAAAACGCAATTTGGCTCAAGAAAACATCATGGGACTTATGACAGCATCTGTCATTTAGTCAGTGATATTTATTTTACTTTCACGCATACAAAGATCTTAACAGCCTTGTTTGCAGATATAGTTGGAGCCTACAATAATGTTGTTGTTTTTGCAAGTTCTTTCATCAAGAAATGATTGAATAGGTTTGAGCCCCTGTTTTTGCAGATTTGATTTTCAATTTATTATATCAATTATTTTTTGAGATAGGCCAAGAAGTTGGAAGTCCTCGAGTTACAAGTCATGGTTTACCACAAGGAGGAATCTTATCTCCGATTTTATTTTGTTATATATTCCACAGGTTAGAGGAAGGCAATCAAATAATTCCTAATAATCAAGTTTGCCTACAATGATGCTGACGATATTGTCATTTATATAGTATAGATAAAGATCTAACAGCCTGTGTAGAGAATCTTCAAGATGCTATGAATTGATCTCTCTTCTTTTTTATTCAATCATGGTCAGTGCCTTCCACTACTAAATCTGTCATGTGCTCCTTTTTCTCGCCAAACGTATTAATTATCCGTCCCAACTTTAAATAGGAAATCTCTCATTTCAGCATAAGAGTGTTGTTAAATTTTTGGGGGTATTTCTCGACAGAAAATTATTATGGAAAAGAACATATAAGACATATAAAACAAAATGTAGAAAAACGGTTCCAGATTTTAAGATATATTTGCCATAATAATTGGGGGCTGATCAAAACATAGCCCCTTCTCTTTTTATCGTAGCTACATTAGATCGGTAATTGACTATGGCAAGTTCTTTTTATGGATCGGCCATCCAATAGTGTCCTAAAAACGTTCGATTGTTTACAAAGGAAAATCTATCAAGAAATGTAATTGGATTTTCTTAGGAGTACTCCGAATTGATGTTGTCTATTCAGAATCTGGGGAAATTCCACTAAAAAGGCGTAGGGAAATTTTAACAACTAAATTTATCATTTAAAAAATTAGTCACTTCCAGCACGGTAATCACAAAATCTAGGAATTATTTGTAAATACTTTAACTCATAAGTTTTGGATCGTAAGATCTGATCCACTTATTTCTTGCTGTTATCACTCTGTTGCAACCTTACTCAAGATGTTCTTAAAATTGACGATAAATTACCAATCTTTTACTATGGATTATAAATATTTTAGCATTTCCCCCCATCGTTCATATACCATCATATAGCAATTATATCAGCTAAAGAAGATTTTTTTTAGTATAATAATCAAGACGGTTCTCTGGTCACTATCAAATATTTACAGATTGCGTCCCAATCACCTTCATCTCGCAGTTGGAGTTGCAATATATGACCCTTTCAGAAGTTTCATACACTAAATCAACCCTTAACAGTCATTTTTCTGTCATTCTATGGAGAAATTAGTTTGCCATTTTATAGGCTTTGATCTACATCGAGCAACTTTCATATGTTCCAAGGTCCAAGATGTTTTATTGTCATTTTCAGACAGTCAGAGCGCTCTTTATTTCACTAAAAAATGTGAGTTTGATTCAAGTTTCTCCTACATTCCTAAGGACATTTTAATCTCCTTATTCAATTTAAAACAACAAAATATAAATGTCCAGTTTTTATGGATTAAAGCTCACGCTGGGTATTCCCTTCGAATGAACTTGTGGATAAAGCAGCTAAAGCAGCCTCAATAAATGATGCTGAGAATAAAAAATGTGTGCCTGCTGACATTTTGGCACTTCTTAAATCATTAGTCTGGGAAAAATGGCGTCAAGAATCTTCAAGAAGATGTAAAAGGCTCACTCTACAAGAGCATAAATCCAGTACCCTCGAATATTACTTGGTATGATAGCATTGGTAAACCGAAGAGAGTTTGTTGCGTATTTTATGTCGTCTTCGTAGTGATCATACTATATGTCCACAATATAATGGTTTAAAATTGGTTTGAAGGATGATCCTTTTTGCGAATGTGGTGAACTGGGCACTGTTGATCACCTTTTGTTGACGTGTTCTAACTACAGACACCAATGTATCGAGCTGAATTCAAATATGAATAAAATAATCAAATTCTACCAGCCCTTCAATCTCAATTTTTTATTATCCTTAAATAATTTGGAAAGTTTTACGAGATGTTGTTTGAACATATAAAATCAA
>JARQZK010004538.1:17500-27500 GCA_030704885.1 Cynegetis impunctata | reverse complement strand
AATTTGGGGTCAGGATCTGAGTACCTAAAGTATAATAAAACTGTTCATTTATTTTATTTTAAAGACAAACTCAACATTATGCTAACTTTTATGTGATTCTCTTTTGTTCTTTAGTTATTTCTTTTCCGACTCTCATCATTTCCTTCTTTAACACTGATATCTTCTTCCTCCATCACACAATTTCAGCCCAAATAATTTGGAAACTTTAAGACACATAACGACGTGCCATCAACACAAATAAAGAACTTTTACTAAACTAAATTGAAATCGTAAATAATGCAAGCGATGGGCCGATGCGTTCAGACTTGTTCGAACTGGATATATCCGCATTTGTTTGCGAAATTTGGATGTATCCGGTTTTGCTCCAAAATGCAAACTTTACATAGCGATTTTAATGGGATATATCTTTTATTGACTGCAAATGAATACTTGAATCGATAGATCTCATAACCCATATCTTGAAACCAGCAAAATATGATTTTGTGTGAAAAGTGGATATATCCGGTTTTGCATGCGAGGTCCTCAATTAGATACCTATGCCAAGTTTGGCTATGATAGCGTAGCGTTATTATGTTATCAAGTGCTAATCAGTTATATTATTTTTGTATACCCTGTACAAGATGTAGAATTTATTATGATTGGGATATGAAATATAATTTAATGTTTCTCACCTCATTAGATATTTTGCTCACATAATTTAAATGACTCTTAAGTATTTTAAATATGAACATTAGATTATCTTTTATCAAAATTCAAATACACAATTATTTTGATCGAAGAATCTATAACTGGAATAACGAATCTGTTAGGGCTTTTGCGATACCCCGTGTAATATGAAAATAATTTTAGAAGGTGCCATAATTCCTGAATGACACGTATTTTGGGCACAATATTCCATGCCGTATAGCGTGAATAATCCGATATATATATATATATATATATATATATATATATATATATATATATATTATATAGGTATATATATATATATATATATATATATATTATATATATAATATATATATATATATATATATATATATATATATATATATATAATATATATATATATATATATATATATACTATATATATATATATATAATCTTTTGATAATTATTAGCAATAACAGGCTTGTTGAATCTCAAAAAACTAGATTTTATTAAAAAGTTGACGTTTCGCCACGACATTCGTGGCTTTATCAAAAAAAAAAAGTTTTGATAAAGCCACGAATGTCGTGGCGAAAAAAACAAATTATATTGATTTAATTTGATGTTCATCTCATTTTTTCCACTGTTATGTCGAATATTTCCCTCCTGTCAAAAATCCCTTGTAAATAGAATGCAATTATCGAAAATTACAGCGATAATTGCATTGTAGAAAGCGAAAGAGCCCTGCGATAATTGCATAGTAGCTTAGTTCATATTACGTTTTTCGATGACAAGCTGAGACTTTATGAATAACTAACGTAAGTTTGACAAATTGAAAGTTTATTCGGGAAATATTCCCCCAAATTACACTCGTGCATCAAAATAACCGGATAATTTCGCATTCTAGCGTGTTGTCTTTAAAAAATTGCATTCGGTCATTTTTATATTTTGGAGAAAGAGCCCGACACCGAAGGTGGAGGGCTCTTTCTCCAAAAATGCAAATGAATTAATGCAGTTTTTTGACAACACGCTGTCATGCAAAATTATCCGTTATTTTGATGCACTTGTGCAATTACTTACTAAAATATTATCTTGACGCATAGTGAAATAGTTTTGATTATTATTGTGACTATCTGTTAAAAATGGTAAACTTCACCAATGCTGAGTATGCTGCCATACATTCCACATATGGACTTGCTTATAGGAATGCTTGTGAGGCTAGACGTCTTTAACAACCTCTATCTCAAAAATGGAGGCCATGCGGATCTATGCTTGTACGAACTTTTCACCATTTAAATAAATGATTAATCGTCCTGTAAAATATCGTATACTCTTTAAATATATATATATATATATATATATATATATATATATATATATATATATATATATATATATATATATATATTTATATAATATATATATATATATATAAATATATATATATATATATATATATATATATATATATATATATATATATAAATATATATATATATATCTAATATATAAAATTCTCGTGTCACGGTGTTAGAAGTTAAACTCCTCCGAAATGGCTCGACCGATTCTAAAGAAATTTTGTGCGCATATCGGTTAGGTTAGGTTAGCTTATTTCACTGTCCATCCTACTTGCTCCTTGAGGGAGGCTGCAAGAGATTTAGGTATGGCAAAAACTAGTATTCTCAGAATCCTACACTAATTTAAATTTCGTACATAAGGGTACAGCAACTTAAGGAACAGGATTATGCAAACATGCGATTGTTCTGCGAGAGTATTTTAATCAGAATTTAAGAAGACCACTTTCTTGAAAAAATGATATGGTGGGATGGGGCAAAAATTACAAAGAATGAAATTTTCAATAGAAAAAATTATTCAAATAGTTGCTGGAATTCCGTCGTTACTACGTGATAATTTAACATGATGAACAAAAACATGATATAAATAAATAAATAATTCTTTATTTCGTTAAGACAGCCATAAAACTGTATAGAAAAAGTCAATACAGAAAAACAAGAGGGAAAAAACTACATAAAAATACAAAAAAGAATACAGAACCATATACATACTTCACAATTAAAACAAATAATCTTTCACTTCATAATAACAATTTTCTGCCAAGAAATGCTGAGTTTAATACGTTTATTATCACAAAAATTAAACACTGCGATTGCAATTTCGGTCACTAGATCATCATCGGGCAGATTGAGTTGAGAACTGAATACATAATTATAGATTTGCGCTTACGGGTGGAAAACAATTATTTCAGGTACCTAAATAGACAAGAGGAACACATTTCAAATAGGGCTTATCGAAGTGGATTTCCCAAATTGGTACAATAAAATGTTTTTAGAAAAATCATTATATTTTGAATACACTAATTATAAGAGAATATATCAAGTCAATCCGGTCATTCAGCAAGATATCTTTTGCATTATGATTGAGTTTAAAAAATGATTTTAAGTAAGTTAGTTTGGTTCCTTTCGATAATTTGAGCATATAATTTGAAAGTTGTCCATTTGTGAAAACGGGTGGTGGTTTTCACAGCAATGATTTGAAAACGTTAAATTCGGTTTATTTTTCAGAAAAGATTGTTGGTGTTCTTCAAATCTTGTCTTGAACGATCAACCAGTCTGACCTACGTATACACTCCTCCTACATACAGGACAAATCAACTTATAAACTCCTGAACTCTCAAATTTTGAAATGATATCTTTGACATTGAATAAAAATCCTGAGAGTCTTAGGTTTGAAAGCAATTTTAATATTACATTTAAGTTAGACATTAGCAACTTTTTCTGTTAGAGGACCAAAATATGTTGAAGATGTGAATTTTTCCGATTTTTCTACTTTCAATTGAGGATATATGCTGTTGTACGCTAGTTGACTACGTTTCTTGTTTATCATTTTATCAATCAAACTTGTACGAAAACCATTATTTCAAGCAATTTTTTTATAGTCGAAATTTCTCTTGCTAATTTTGGTACGGATAATGGAGTTGAAAACGCTCTGTGGTTCATTGAGTTGAAAGCTGAATGTTTATGGGAAAAAAAAGGATGATTTGAATCCGACGGAATAGATATATACGTGAAAGTTGTTTTTCTGTTATCCAAACTCAAAGTATCACTATTATGAAAGATAGTTAAATCCAAGAAATTTATCGTTCGATCCAATTCTCTTCCAATTTTGAACATTATATTTGGGTGAATGCTATTAATATAACTCAAAAACTGATATAATTGTTTCGCCGTGCCCCTTAAACACGCAATTACATCATCAACGTATTTATGCCAAAAACTTATATGTTATTTTTTTCTAAGAACATTTTATTGTACCAATTTGGGAAATCCACTTCGATTAGCCCTTCTTGAAATGTGTTCCTCTTGTCTATTTAGGTACCTGCAATAATTCTTTCCCACCGGTAAGCACAAATCTCCAATTATGTATTCAGTTCCCAACTCAATCTCTCCGATGATTGTCAGGTGACTGAAATTGCAATCGCAGTGTTATATTTTTCAAAGTAGTATAGTGATAATAAATGTGTTAAATTCAATTTTTTTTTTGTTCATCAGAAAAAATTATTGGTCAAATTCAAACCCGCATGCAATCCGTGAAAAAAATTTCCAAGAGTCTTTGAGTTTTAACGATTATTGCGCAACAAGGAACGATAGTGTACTTGCAGTACATATTTGCAACAAATATTTCAATTCATTTCTGGAGGTAGTTATATTGATATTTAAAGCACCAGAGTTATACCAATCGTTGAACCAGGTTGGTGGTACCAACAGAATGGAAATTATGTGGTGAGGCAACTTTACACCAATTTTTCGATGATCGTTGGTTTGATAACAATGGTGTTCACCGTTGGCCACCCAGATCACCTGACTTAACACTACTGGATTTTTTCCTATGGGAAGGAGTTAAGGACTTGGGTTATGCAAGTCCATTAACTACAAAAGAGGACTGCATAGAAAGAGTGCGAAATACAATACGCTCTCTACAAAATGGAGAAATTAGGAAAGCTACACTTCAAGCCCTAGGAAGTCGAATTAAGAGATGTTTGCTAGCAATCCTTTTTCATTCATTATGTTCATAATGAGCCGTGACTTTCGTTACTAGAGCTATCATAATTTGTAAGGTTGAGTATTTGTCTTTGATTTGTTAAAAATGAACTCAAGCTCTAACTTCATCAAATAAACCATAAAAATAGTGCTTTCTTGACATTTTCAATTCAGGTGTAAGTTAAAACCAACTCGATATAAATTTCAATAAAAATTACACCGAATCTTTACCTTCAAATCGATTGGCTTATAACTTCGAAACTATTTACTTCAGCCACATACAATTTTGAAACATTTTTGTATGTAGAATGCAATAAATTTATACAAAATTGGGGTTTCCTTTCAAAAAATGTAATTTTGAACGTGTAACTCAAGCCGAAGTATAAGTAAAATTGTTGGACAGCCCTAAGCTCTATAAAAAAAAGAATCCCTGAGGTAGCTGCATATACCAGTAAACTATGTGCCGAGTTTCATTTACTTGACTTAAGTATGCCCTTAATTATAAAGAACTATGTAACCTGATAATAACGTGAAATTTCACTAAAAATAGCAAATGTCTCGAAATCCGCTAATATGTTTGACATAGTAGTATCATCAAACTTACCTTGAAATTTGATAAGGAATTCTAAAATGTAATAATATACAGGGTTCTCTATTTAAAATAACAAAGTTGGTGCTATTTTCGGTTTAACCGGAAGTGCTACAGACATGAAAATATTGCCTTGGAATTGAGTATTTTGAGTTATCTACGTGTACAAAATTTGAAATCTCTACCTTCGTTAGTTCTTCATATATGAGGATGCTCAATGTGGACCATCCTATATATATATAGGGAAAAGAAGGCACCTTAGCAAAAAGGCAGATTTGAACATGTTGATTTCTGAACGCAGATTCATGTTAATCTATGCCGTAACTCCATTTTAATATTGGCAACACTGGCTGTGACAAACATCAAGTCAAAAAGCGCGCGTGTTTCGTTGTCGAAAACAGTTATAACCTGTCGTCGTATTTGTACCGGCGAAGTAAAAAATAAAAAAGTATTTTGTAAGGGATTTACAATCACGTGAGTAAATGTTTCCAACTAATTCTTTCACAAAATTGTGCAGTACTTATTAGTTTTCAATCCACCTTGTAGTTTTTGCATGCCAGTTATTTCACTTCATTTTTTTTGTAATATTTTATCTTCCATGGGGCAGAATTGATCAAAACAAACGGGGCTGATTTGAACGGGAGGTTCAAATGTGTCCCGCCCCGGCTTGAATGCAAACTACAAATGTTTTCTAATACATGTATTCTAAATGTAACACTTAATTGTAATTAAATGCATCACTAAATGTAATTCATTATATTATTCATATAATGGTTAGAACATACAAAAAGCAGCGGGAAAGTACAATTAATGAAGATGATGTCCAAAATGCTGTTTAATGCATCATCAACGGAACTATGAAACTTGGAACTTTGTACTACTTCAATGTCCTTCAGAAAAACGAATTGCATCTTTGGCTTTCGTTGCTAGAATTGAAGAAAACGACTTGAATACCTTTACTGTGAATTACTTGAAGAGAAAGAAGATGTATTTTACTTCCCTGAAAAAATTGATAGATGATCTGTTACAATTTTGGATATAGTAACAAAACTGCCAGCACCTAATAATGCTCCTGGCACGTCCAGAACTGCAGGAAGGTTCTCTTTTAATTTCAATTTTAATTTTTTTCATATGGGAAAGGTAGGACCTACCTAAGATGATTACTTCAAAATGATTGTGCAACATGATTATTTTTGTTACCAAAGTGGATGTCTGACTGGATTAAAATTTATTATTAAGTTTAGAAGTTTGATAATAATTTTATTTTATGTTTAATTTTGCGTCTGAGGCAGTATTACATCATTATAATAACAATCAAATAATACTCTTGTGCAATATGATTATTTTTGTTAACAAGAAGGAAGTCTGAGATAATTAAAAACTATAATTTTTATTTTTGTTAATGCCATGAGATTTAACTTTAGAAGTTTCGTATAAGTTTATTTTATATTTTAATAACAATAAATATCATAATATCAAAGACAAACTTTTACTCTGTCCTCTCTATTTTCTGGTTTTTAACCCATTTTTCAATATATATATATATATATATATATATATATATATATATATATATATATATATATATATATATATATATATATGCAAAGAGGAAATTTATCGCGGGGAAATAGTACTTATATGAAACAAGCAAAATTATCGGTCTAGCCCGCATATGTCGAAGCAGCCGTTGACACGTGTTTCGGACTCTTTGGTCCTTATCAGAACGGCGTAGCCAAGTATGCTATGGAAAACCTGGAATTGAAACAGCAACAACAAGCAGAATCCCCTGCTTCGGAAGAAATGTGTGATTGTCTTCCGAAGCAGGAGATTCTGCTTGTTGTTGCGTTGTCAACGCCAGTTTTGCCATCGCATACTTGGCTACGCCGTACTGATGAGGACCAAAGAGTCCGAAACACGTGTCAACGGCTGCTTCGACATAATGCGGGCTAGACCGATAATTTTGCCTTGTTTTATATATATATAAAAATATATATATATATATATATATATATATATATATATATATATATATATATATATATGTATATATATATAATAATATATATATATAATAATTTCAAAGATATTTACTTGGTTCCATACTTTATCGCAACCCTGTATATATATATATATATATATATATATTATATATATATATAATATATATATATATATATATATGTATATATATTTACAGTAGATTATTCGTAAAAAATTCAACCTGCGTCAAGAATCCCAATCGGTATCAAATGGTGTGCTTTCTCCTCCAGCAGTTGGATCGTAGAAGTATACAAATTCTAGAAAATTAGTATGTGACCCTTCCACATAATTGAAAGGATCTATGGTATGGAAGAAACAAGGATGAGGAGTATAATATACCTTTAAAGGATATTCCCCGAACATGCTGTGCTAACCCATATCAGCTCTGAAATTTAGAATGTTGTTCCTTTTGTTAGTATAGTAAATTTTAAATATAGAAAAATGAAAATTCCCCGTGTTTCATTCTTCCCTGAAGTATGTGTGAGGGAGGCGGACTTTGAGTTATGTGGATGAACTCCTTCAGACAGATCAGAGGATGCACTTGTATGTACAAGTTCATT
Source organism: Cynegetis impunctata (assembly GCA_030704885.1). NCBI lineage: Eukaryota > Metazoa > Arthropoda > Insecta > Coleoptera > Coccinellidae > Cynegetis > Cynegetis impunctata. Next base: position 19,600 of record JARQZK010004538.1, on the reverse strand, counting down.
AAGGATGAGTGAGACAGGATATTTATGGAACAGAGGAAGTGTCGGTAGTAAGCAAGCACTCAACGCCATGGGGAAACCTCTGGGAAAAACTCATGCCGAACCGTGGTTCGAACCCGGAACCTCCCAAATACTAGCCAGTGTACCTAAGTATTTGGCTAACTAACATTACAAGAAACAACCCTCTTTTATAGTGACTCTCACACTCCTTAATATCCGAGTCGTACAAGCAGTGACCAGCCTTCAAGTGGTATTCCACTACAGCACAGCACAGCATTCCTAAAACGGCAATCACTCCCATGCTGTAACAATCGTTGATTCAACCACTGCAACGTCTGTTCATAATAATAGCCAGGACATCCATGACACGCAATGTCGTTAACAAGGTTAGTGAGTTACAGTAGAGGTATCCTATGTTCAGTTTCTGTAGATAAATAGCTCTTTTCAATGATGCTATGTTTGTCTATTTTAATGTGAGGGTAATCTTTCAAAGAGAAAAGAATTTGTAGGGATAATTTATTTATGGATGGAAATTCGTTAAATTCAAACTGTGTATTAGAATCTTTAGTTGGTGGATAAAAAATATTGGAATTATAAATGAGCTGTCTCGAAATATGCCTAGGATAATCATTGTTAACAAATATTTCGAAAAGTGTTATCGAATTTTGTATAAAAAAAGTTTTATGACTTATATGAGTAATTCTATTTATTATTTCAATCCCTTTGTTGTATTTCTGGTAAGTAGGATGATGTGAGATTTTGTATTATGAATCTTCCAGATGCTGCCTCTTTTTGATACCAGTCCAAGATAATTACATATTCATGTACCTGTGTACTCTCTAAAGGGACTGCACAGATGATATCATCTACCAATGGATATGTATCTAAAGAATCTGAACTGAAAAGTAGAAATCACCATGCCGAGCAGGTAGTCCAAAATAATTTGAGCTACTATAAGACTTATGTCAAAATCAGTGTTTTTTTTTGTGAAATCCCTTGCTAAAACTTGAATATGTATTTCGTTATGAAACACCACTTTAAGAATGGTCACTGCTTTGACTACTTGGATGTCAGATGTTGGAGTCACTACAAAAGTAAATTGTTTCTGGAAATATACCATATTAACAATAGGGTCAACACCCCAAGCAGCATTTTTAGTCGTTGGTACGACCCGGCGACTATTATTGGTAACTCTGAAGTTATAGTTACTTGCGACGGAAACGTTATTGCTACGACCTCATCACGTTCCCACGACCAATTTGGGGAACATTTTGAAGGTGATAGCTACGTAAATAATACCACCCCCCAACATATACCGCTACCTCGCACTCACGTTCCAACTACGTGGCGGTGGTATTCATAATATTTGTCCCCGCCTACTTTACGTTGACGTCTGCTTCGCCTTTTTTTGTCTTGCATATGTAGAAAGAGTTCAATAATGACATCTTCCATCATTATTCAGCCTCCTCAACTGAATGGAAATAATATTTTCATGGTTATGTAGATATTATTACTTGTATGGGTACACAAAACTTTGCTGATTTACGAGCTCTAAGTACAAAGAAATTCAAAACGATTTGAAAAATTCTGTGAAATGTGATATTGATAGATTCATAAAAACAATGCGCCCTCTCAAAATACCTTCTTCGACTCGTTTTTTTTCAGGAAGGCAATGATAAAAATGCATCAAATTGATAAAATATATTTTCATAACATTTTTACTAATTATATGAGTTCAGTTTCGCTTCAATTTATATTTTTTTCTGACTTTTTGACGATTCCATACTTGTACTACTATAAGTAAATTAGAATAAATATAATGGCGTCCTAAATTTGGTCAGTAAATATGGCGCATTTTACAGAAATTACTTTAGAGTAATATTTACGTCACATTGTGTGTTTGAAGGATTTATCACTTCACTGTAAGTAGCGGCCACTAGTCTTCTATCACTTTGAAGTCATTATCACCATTAAGTAGAATATTTGTCTACAAAACAACCACAAAGTTCCTGAAACCACTATATAGTTACCCTTGGAACTTTAACCTATAATTAATAAGAGCTTTATAGCGATTAGTGCGAGCTCAATGTTTTTCGAACTGTA
>JARQZK010004538.1:10000-12500 GCA_030704885.1 Cynegetis impunctata | reverse complement strand
TTGAAGAACAAATACTATATAAAAAACTCCATCGAACTTAAAACAGAACTGGATCAAATAGATGTTCCCAACAACCACAAACTGTACTCCCTGGACGTGATTTCACTTATATACAAACATTCCAAACCAATGATACCAACCATTATAGAACAAAAGTGGACACAGCTACAAGACCACACATCAATTCCACAAAGTGAATTTGTTGAAGCTCTGCAATTTTACTCTCCACACAAATTATTTTCAGTATAAAAATCAATTTCTACCAACAAACAGATGGTGTCGCGATGGCAGTCCCATTTCAAGTGTAACAGCACAGATAGTCATGGAATATATAGAAGAACTAATATTACAGGACAGTAAATTCGAAATAACTTTATACAAAAGATTTGTAGACGACTGTTTGCTTATTGCCAACCCAAAGAGGTAGATGAAATCTTGAGGAGCTTCAACAATTATTCATCCTAAATTACAATTCACTCTCGAAGCAGAGACCAATTTTTCTATTAATTTCCTAGACATGACAATAATTCGTAATAATAACAAATTAAACACGAAATGGTACACTAAAACCACAGCCACAACCGGTTAATTGACTTCCACTCAGCACACCACATCTCACATAAAAAGCCATTGTTAGCAACGTAATATACAGAAGCTGTCCAACTAACATCTCCCAGATTCCGACCTGAAACACTCAAAAATGCGCAAATCACTTCTGATACGCAACAACTACCCTTCTCATATAATAGACAAAAAACATCAAAAGCCAAGTACATAAAACCTACAACAAGGAACCAAGATCTAACACACCAGAGTCTACAGATAAAAAACTAACGTACCTATTCCATACATCACATACCTGACCCGAAAATAACTAACATTTTAAAACCGTTCAGTATACAGATAGCGCATCAACCTCAGAATCAGATAAAACAACTCCTACACAACTTAAAAGAGCAAAATTCCAACAGAAAAGAAATCCCACGTAGTATACAGCGTTCCCTGCAAAGATTGCAATAATAGTATATATCGGACAAACCTCACAACGTCTACAAGATAGACTAAAAGCCCACAGATATGCCAAAACAGCGAACACTGCACTGAACAAACACAAACAATCAGAAAGACATGATTTCGATTACGATTGAAACACACATACTAACTATAGAAAAAAACTTAAAAATCACGCGAAATCCTTGAAATGATTTTTATACAGAAGAACCAAGACAACACAGTTAACAACAAAATAGATATAAAGGGCCTAAGTTCGATATATGCCCATTATTGTAATACATGAGCTCTATAAGCATGAACGATTATACATCGGTTAAACAGAGATTCAAGAGTCAAGTAGTATTGTGACAACTACCGACGAACATTCTGGTGAGATACAATTTATGTTATTTTATTTTAGTGTATGTGTATATATGTTTTATATTTAGGCATTTGAATTGTATTTTATCCCGATTTTAGCTGATGAAGATGGAAACTCCATTGAAACGTCCAATGAATTTTAATTTTAAAATGTAATGTTCGAAATAAACCTGTTATACCAATAATTGATATCTCTTGGAATATATATATATATATATATATATCAGATTATGTATCGTGCCCTGTAGACGCGTTTCAATTTTATAATTATTTCATTTTCTCTAATTTTTTTGTATACATTGTAAACATAATATTAATAATTCTGGTTGATCAGTAGTTTAACGATAAATTTCAATCATCAGTGATCTCGATAACCTATAAGTACGCATTTTCAGAAAAAAAAGGAGCATTTTGAATATTTTTTCCGCCATATTGGATCCGCCATTTTGACTTTTACAATTTTGACATCAAATTCGTAATCAGCGACCTCGAAAACCTATAAATACAAGTTTTGAGGCAATTCTGCCGAGCCATTTCAGAGCGTGGCTAAAAATTTTTAAAAAATGGTTTTTTCGGTATGGCACCACTTTAACGACACTCTATAGGTATGGCAGTGTGATACCAGCTAAAGTGATGTAAAAGAGCATCTTAAAACCAAAACGCCATACCGCTACCTATTATACATGTTCATGGCAAAAAAATGACATGTTTGCCCCAGTATGGCGGCCACTTGGCGACGCCTCAGAGGTATGGCGTTTTGAGATCTTCGTTCTACAGTTCATTGTTAACAAAGATCACGAAACAACAGCGTGGGGCCTATGATCCATTTTCACAGTGGAAAAAATTACACGTTTCGGTAAGTATGGCGGACCTTAAGTGACGCCATATTGGTATGGCATATTGAGTTTGCGGACTTTGGCGACTTGCTTAACCACATAATACAAGAATCAAAGTGGGGCCTATGATCCAGCGGCACGGATATAGACAACACGTTTGAAAATTCACCCCTCCTAAAAGCTACACTTTAGGGGTGCCATACCGAGAATTCAAAGTTGGGAATAACATTGTCTATCAGCCCCCAAAGCCTCGTCGTGGGGCCTATGATACATGCAAAAACCCTCTCGGC
>JARQZK010004538.1:0-7500 GCA_030704885.1 Cynegetis impunctata | reverse complement strand
GTAGTGATATTCGAGTAACAAGACTTAGTTACTGGGACTAGCGAATATAACTTTAAAGTCTTTGCGACTTCAAAGTTATTTTACATAGTAACAGTCACGTTCCAGAAACTTGAAAAGCTACTCAGAAGTACTGCAACTTTAAAGTTCCAAATTATAGTGATAATAACTACAGAATTACTAAAAGTATCTAAATAAAAGTAGGAAAACCTGGAAAGTTGGTTTTTTAGTGATAATTGCGCAACAACGACCTATTCAAATTTCCGAACTCAGTTTTCGCTACTTTGATGCTGCTTGGGACTGTTAAGATCTGATATAGAATAGCCGAGCAACATTTGTTCCAATTTTCTACATCTAATTTAGGCCGATAGATTACTCTTTTTATTTTTGTCTCTTTCTTTCATTTTCGTTTTCACGCTTTGATTAGTTCCATTCAAGTATTTTCTTCTGCTGAACATATTGTTAGTATTTGATCAGAAATATAGTTTTTTTATCTGGCTGTTACTGATATGATTTCATTTCATTTCAACATAAGTGAATAACTTTGTGCTTTGGTGAGTGAATTGTTGGTATTGACGGATACTCTCATCCGTATATTTTTGTATTCTTGTAGTTTCTCCTGAATATATCACCAATAAGTGTTATATAGATAATATTATCAAATTAGTTACTTTGTCAGAGACCGAATCCCGATATTCCCGTGATTAATAAGATTTTACGGTCGATAATTTTATTCGTACTATATATATATATATACATATATATATATATATATATATATATATATATATATATATATATATATATATATATATATATACTATATATACATTTTTCTAGTACAACCCCAGCGAAAACACTCTTCGAGCCGACTCACTACAACAGCTTCGGCGCCAGAGACGCCCCCTATTCACAGTGAAAGAAGACTGTGTACACAGAAGCTAATAAGGCGGAAACGATAATTCTTTGCCCTGGTGAGCTTGAGTACAGTTTTGAATGTGAGTACAGATGGATCTCCACCAAAGAAAAATTAACTTTTTTTTGTCACCAAAGTATTGACAACACAAAAGTAGGCTATTTTCCTTTTGTAGAGACCCACCTTTACAGAAACTTTTGTCGTCAACACATGTTGACAACACAAAAGTTGGCAATTCTTCTTTGGTGGAGATCCACCTTTATGGCTTATTACCGATATTATAAAATGAGATACAGTATTTACTTAAACTTGACACTTTAAGCGAAATGTAATTTCAAATTTTTTTTTTATATATTCACTAGAATGATACATATTATAATTTCCATGAGGAAATTCTACGATTTGGAGATTTTTCAGTATTTATGATTGGTTCACTAATGAATATATAATAATAATAATAATAATAATAATTGGATTAACACAGTCCTACTGGACAAAGAACTCAGAGAATTGTTTGTTGTCGAGTTTCCGTCCCCTGCCGCAAATAATGTGGTGATGAAAGAAGAGCAGAAAAGGGAAAAATACAGAGATTTTATGTTCGAGCTAAGGACACTATACCCAGGGCATAAAGTTAGGATGGTCGTACTAATCATAGGTTGTCTAGGCGGAGTGAGAGCTAACTATGTGACAGAACTGAAAATTATTCCGGCATGCAGATCTCTGGCCGATATATTGACGCGCAGAATTCAAAAAGCAGTGTTGCTCGGGTCACTTTGAGTCATCAGGTCCCATGAACTATAGAGGCCGCTTGCAGCTCATCTCTTTTGTTAAGGGACGCTGTAAGGGCAGGATGAAGAACTACTGCAAGAAATGTGTGAGAGGTTTTTTAGTAAGTAACCAGCAACATCCGGAGTCTCACACACCCTGAGAATGCGTGCGGAATACTCTCAGGGTAGACTATAAAAGATTTTTTCCTCTCACATGGACGTAAAAAAAATAATTTTATTCATCATCAAAGGTTACATGTCACAAAATTGGGAAACAGTTAACAAGTATGCTACAAGTTCGCCCACACTATAAAAAAAAATAAAAAATTTCAACTCCCTTCTGAAAATGGTCGTATTGCTGTCGGTCAAACACCGCGGCAACAGATTGTACAAATACAAATCCGAGCAATAGGGAGACCGCTCATGGAAACGATGGTTACATTTCTGTGTATGGAGACGAAAAAAAAAGAAAAGGAAACACACGTGTTTCATTCCTCCCAGAAGTATGTGTCAGGGAGGCGGGCAGCTTGAGTTCGGGATTAACTCCTTCAGCCAGATCCGAGGATACACTTGTATGTACAAGTGCATTAAGGATAGTTGAGACGGGATATTTATGGAACATAGGAAGTGTGAGTAGGGTTCAGAGGATTAATACTGGCCCAGCATTCGCCTTATAAGTTTGCAAGCAGTGACTTACATTACCATGAGGAAACCTCTGAAACTCATGGCAGACCAGTCGGCCCCGGGGTTTGAACCCGAGACCTCACAAATACTAGCCAGCGTACCTAACGTACTCAACTAACTAGCTTGGTGTATGGAGACGGGAGACGATGTCTATTTCTTATTTTATATGAGTGACACTCCGCCCTCATGGAAAATTTCACTTTTTTCCCATATGTAAAGCACATTAGGTTGAAATATATATACAAGGTAGAGTCATAATTTTATGAATCTTAAAATAATCTCTACATGATGTTTCAGGTGACAATTGAAACAGAAGTCTCAAGATACGCTTTTGCACAATGAAAACCCTTTCCCATCCCACAGCGATTCCCCAGACCATGACATTATACCTCAGTGTTGACGACACATTCGAGTGGTAAAATGACATGGCAGCCTCAATGCTTGAAAACTTTTTTATATTGATCAATGAATAGAAATTTTTATTTAGTTTTTTACAAATGTTGTCCATTTCGGCAGACCATCGCAAATGTTTGTCTTGTGTAGTTCCAAGTAATTTAACTTCAGGAGCCATACTCAAGACATTTCCTCCAAAAGTCAGGGTGAAGTTACACGGAGTTCTGGTGGGAGTATAAAATTCGACACAGCTGGATTCAGCGAAATTGATCATCAATTTATTTAAATCGCACCATTTTTTGAATTCATTTAGAATTATATTACATTTGACAAAAAGAGAATCCGCAGACTTGTCACTCAACACGATACTCCTATCATCAGCGTACATGAATACTGTACCGTGTGAGATGAAGTCCGGTAAATCATTTACGAAAATGAGGAACATTAATGGCCCTAATATGATTCCTTGGGGTGTGCCGAGGGGGATATCATATATATCCGAGACAGAACCTCCAATGTTTACTTTCATTTTGCGATCATTCATAAAGAAAGTAAGCCACTCATTTATCGTGCCGCGTATACCCAACTGATCTGTTTCATTGAAACAAAAACTGCACTGAGGTAATCGAAGGCTTTTTTCAAATCAAAACAAATCAAGATTTCATACTCGCCGTTATCCATTTTAAGAGAAATGAGCTGTACGATCTCTGTCATAGCTGTACCTGTAGAACAGGAACCACTGAATCCATGCTGTGATCAAGTTTGAATCTTCCAGAAATTGTGTGAGGCGGCAGTGCAATACCTTCTCAAAGACCTTTGAAAACGCACTCTGGATCGTGATCGGTCGATAATTTTCAACCATCGTTGAGTCCCCCTTCTTGGGTAGTGGAATCGTCCTACCAATCTTCAACGCATCTGGAAATACACCAGAAACCACAGATTTATTGACAATATCTGCCATGAGTGAACTTATGATAGATACAGAACCCTTCAGAACCGACAGAGGAACCTCGTCAAAGCCGGTGGAGTTCTTATTATCCATTGACGTTATGATTTCAACAATTTCGTTTGGTGTAACAGGTGTAAAAAACATTGACCTCGCATTTTCCCCTTCACGAAGGTACACTCAGTCTCCGTGGAATCAAAGGGATAGGAACCAAGAGAAGCAGCATCTGCGGACGAAAAATCATCCCCCAAAAACGCGACACAAACAAGAAACATCAGTCACCATACGGTCATCAACCAGTAGACCCATAGATGGTTCAGACAGTTTTTTGTTTTGAATTCGGTTGATCAGCTTCCAAATTGTCTTGTTTTTATTATGGTTATTGTTTATTTCATCCATGTGAAATTTTCGTTTCTCATATTCAAGTTTGCTGTTGATTTCTGTTTTCATTTCACTAACCCTAGTTTGGAGCATACCATCGCACAACCGCATCGACAACCACGAAACCAATTCCAAATATTCATATTTCCTCATTATTTCCTCAGAACAAAATTTTTTTCTGGTAGTACAGCATCATACTCTCTTCTTTTTCTTAGGGTACGCAACCTGAAAACACCAAAGAAAAGTACGATAAAACTCCTCAAAGTCGTCAGAAGCAGACCGATCAAACGTCAATTCCGACAAGTTTCTTTGTAGTAAAAAATTAAATTCACTGTGAGTGTAAGTGTTGAATGTTCTGCTATGAAACTCTCTGAAACTATGTTCATGAATTGTGGTTAATGGATCGTAGAATGTGACAATCTGTACATTATGATCCGATAGCCCCGCATTGTAGTTTTCACATTTAAGAATTCCATCATATGCTTTGTTTGTGATAATGTAATCAATACTACTTTTACTCGTTCTACCTTCAGTGTTTGTGAAAATTCGTGTATAGGATGAAAACAAGTATCGAAGACCGAAAGCGCCCAAAATATTGAGAAGCGATATCGTCTTCGGATGCTCGGGTACTCGTTCGTCGATGTTAAAACCTCCACAAATAGAAACAGTTTCATATGACGGAATCAAACTTCCCAACAGTAGGGAAAACTGAGTTTCAAAAGTCTCAAAATCACTATTATCGGTTCTATAAATACACACTATACAAGTATTTAGGTAAGACAAGCAACAACACTCAAAAGAAAGTTTAAAGTTCAAAAAATCAAAACAGCAGACTTACAAGACACAGCCAGTGAAGACCTCACAAAAATCACAGATCCACCATGAATATGGTTAGAACTACAGAACTGAGTTATTCGAACATAATTGTGAATGTTTATTTATATATATATATATCTATATATATATATATATATTATTATAAAATATATAAATATATATATATATATAATATATATATATATATATTTATATATATATATATATATATATAATATATATATTATATATATAATATATAAATATATATATATATATATATATATATATATTATATATATATATATAATATATACTATTATATATATATATATATATTATATATATATATATATATTATATATATATATATATAATATATATATATATATATATATTTCCAAATTTAGTTCCGCAGCAAGAGAAAACATAATTTTTTAAAGTATTTTGCCTAACTACAGGAGAGAAAACCTCATCCATAATCAATTTCCCTCTTCCTGAGAATAGCCTTTCGCCACAAGTCGTGCTTTATACTTGTCTACTTTGCCATCTGCAGCTTTCTTTATTTTAATATACCCATACTATTTATGGCTTTTCTTCCAGCAGGAAGTTTGTCTACGACTGTCCAAGTATTTTTTTTCATATGAGAATTTAGCTCTTCATTTATGGCTTGTATCCATTCTTCAGCATCTTCCCTACTTGTAATGCTTCAGAAACTCTAATTGATCAGGAAATGTCTTTCTTTTGCAATACAAACATAATCTTGCAAAATATTTTGGCTTTCTTCGTCGAGTTCCTTACATTTCTCCCTCTGACATTTCTTTTCTGTTTCATTCTTTATTTTCTTTGGATTTTTTCTTCAGTTTCAATTATGTCGTTGATTTGATCTTCCGGAGATTTCTGGTATGTCTATTAAATTTTCATTTTCAATTTTTTCTATCTAATTTTTCTTCTGTCATTCATAAAAACGATATCTGTTTCTCTTTCTTCACTTTCTTTCTTCTCTTCTAATGATGAGAACATTAATTTCGTCATCAAACACAACATTTTGCAGAAATTATTAATTTTTTTTTCTGATATCATATAATCGATAAGCTTAGTATATTCTTCATATCAAGAAATATACATTCTATTGATTCATGTCAAGTTTTCTTCTTTGTGATTTATCTATTTGTGCAAAAAAACTTTACATCCAAACGTTCGCAAATGCCTATGTTGTGTTTTTCTTTACACCAGGCTTCTTCAGGAGTTTTGTTCAATACTGCCAATTGTGGACATATATTCTTCTGATAAACTGTAGTGTGTACAGCCTCTGCCCGAAATTTTCCCCAAGTTCTGCATCATTAAGTATACACCTAACTTTTTCGATAATCGTGCGATTTGCGCGCTAGGGCTTCGCCATTTTGTTCATGTGTGTACGCCCACGAGGGCTGATAATTGATGAATAGTACCATGATTTTGTAAGTATTCTTTCATATTTTTATTTACATATTCTTTTCCATTATCGCTTCTCAACTTTTTAATTTTTCTGCCCGTTTGATTTTCCACCATATTTTTGATAATCTTAAAAATGTTTAGTACTTCATCTTTGTGACGTAAACAATAAACAAAAGTCTTTCTGGACTTATCATCTATAAAAGTAATAAAATACTTGTTTCCCCCAATGGATTCTTCTTCCATGGGACCACAAAGATCGGTATGGATCAATTCTAGAATCTCTTTGGCTCTTTTACCTTTTCTTCCTTTAAAAGATGTTCTACTTTGCTTTCTCATTACACAAATTTTGGAAATTTTATCGCGCACGGTCAAATTTTTAGGTAAACCATAAACAAATACATTCATTAGTTCACCTAAATGGCCTAGTCTTCTATGCCATAGCTCGCACTCGTTCGAAGTTTTAGATATACATATCTTATTTTGAACAATATCTAAACTATAAAGACCATTTCTATTTCTTATACCTTTTCCAATAATGTCTTCATTAAATCTGTTTCGAATTGTAAACTTTTTATCAGTGAACAATATTTCATTTCCTTTATCTACTATTTTTCCTACAGACAATAAGTTGATTTTAGAATCTGGTATGTAGAAAACATCTTTTACTTCAATATCTTGTGATTTGTTATATACATCTACAGATAACGATACATTTCCAATACCTTCAGCTGAAATAGTAGTACCATCTACTGTTTCAATATTATGAGGTCTAGTGGTTTCTTTAACAAAATCAAATAACTCTTTTTGTGAACTACTATGACATGTAGCTCCAGAATCCATGTTGTTGTAAGCCAATGCCCATGCCCTAGACAGCTCTCAAGATCGACCGTTACAAGGCCCAACAAAAAACTGTCTTGTGCGCACCTCTTAAAGAAGACTTTCTTGAAAATTGAAGAATTGAACATTCTCTCTCTCGGAGATATATATTGTATGAAACGCTAATCCGCTAGAACACTAAAATCTGATTATTGATATTAAGTTTAGTGCCGCTATTTTTCGTGTGCCTTATTTTGGACCCGAATTGTGTGTTGTTGCTCAAAACAACGAAAATACTACGAGTTCGTCACTGGAAGACTTCCCAACCACCAACGAGAGCTCTCAGG
>JARQZK010004537.1:72500-86512 GCA_030704885.1 Cynegetis impunctata | reverse complement strand
AGCTTAAAATTTTTGTGGTGCAGTTGAACCAGTCTCGCAAATTTCGCAACCAAGAGTGGGCGTCTCCTCCCCACACTTCTCCGTCCCTGTATTTTTCCCTGCATTATGAGTCGCAGTAAGTGGTATTTTTCTCCCCTCATCACATGTCCCAAATACCGCAGCTTGCGTTCTTTTACTGTATGAGTAATCTCTTTATCCTTTCTCATTCTTCTCATGACTTCCACATTCGTTATTCTATCGGTCCATTTTATCTTCAGCATTCTGCGGCATATCCATAGCTCGAAAGCCTCCAACCTTTTCATTTCTATCCCCTTAAGGGTCTATGCCTCTACTCCATAAAACAGTACCGATAGCACATAGCATCTCACCAGCCTGATCTTTAAATCCAGGCTGAGGTCACTGCTGCAAAACACACTTTTCATTTTCATAAATGTTGCTCTCGCCTGTGCTATCCTGGTTTTGATTTCTTTATTGCACTCGTTGTTTTCGTTTACAATGGTACCTAGATATTTATACATCTTGACTCTTTCTATGGCTTGGTTTTTTACTATGATTTGGGCGTTATTTTGTGTTGTTTTGGATAATATCATGAACTTGGTCTTTTTTACATTTAGTGACAGTCCGAATTCTTCGCTAGTGTTATTAACTTTCTCTAAGAGTACCTGTAAATCCTCCAGACTAGTAGCTATCAGAATAGTATCATCCGCATACCTTATATTGTTAATATGCACTTCGTTAATTATAAGAGCCTTGGATTCGTCTTCTGAAGCTCTTTTCATTATTTCTAAGTAGAGGTTAAACAACATCGGCGATAACACGCATCCTTGCCTGACACCACTTCGGATTTTTATTTCCTCTGTGTTTTTTCCTTCTATCTTCACAACTGCTTTTTGATTAAAGTAAAGATTCGTGATGATTTTGACGTTACGGGTATCTAGATTTTTACTTTTAAGAAGCTGGATGAGAAGTTCGTGGCGTACCTTATCGAACGCTTTGGTGTAAGGTGGATGATGCGAACATAAACACAATTGCCAACCTCGCCTTCACGAATTACATCAAGAGTTGTATGGTGCACCCTGTTCTTTGACTAACGAGGAAATGACGACTGAATGACTGCCGGTATAAGCAGTTCAACACTTACTGGTCAACAGCTTCGGGTGGAAGAACTAGTAAGTGGAAGGGTACCCTATTGTCCTGAGGTTGAGAAATCGGCCTCAAAGGCGGATGAACAACAATTAAGTGGCCAACGGCATTAAGATGTAGAAGGCAACGAGAAACCACTACATTAAAGATCCGACAAGGATATCTCTCGTACAATTATCATGGCGGAAAACGAAATACACCTAATGATAAGTTTATATAATTTTATGGAACTAACTTTTCTCCTAGATTACCTTGTCTTTATCATTCAATCAAAATATTAGATTTATTGTAAAAAAGTTTAGAATTATTGATTTTCTAATCTGAAATGCATCAAATAGCAAATGCTGTCAGACGTTTACGCCAGAAAATGTTTTGCTGTATACATTAATATAAGAAATTGTTTCAAATAAATACAATAGAAATAAACAAATTTAAGAAAATAAACCTGCAAGTGTTCTAAATGGCGAATAGGCTTGAGTACATGTTGTTATCTAATACATCCCAACAATTTTGAAACACTTAATATGAAGAGACTTAATATACCTCATCCAGGAGCCAGGGGGGACCCAAACTCATGATCTGTAACTATAGTTAAACTTTAGGTCTTTCAAATATCACCCCATTCGCCTCGGTGTTTCTATGAGGAATGAAAAGAGTGGGGAAAAAATTTAGCACCGTCATATGCAGGTCCATGAGGAGCATATTCCCAAATTATTTTGAAATATACAGGGTGACGCAAAAAAAGGTACATATCAAAAATATATTTTTTCTTATGGAACACCCTATATTTTGTTATATTTTTAGATACTATAGACTAAATAAAGGTAAGTTACTGTTATATTCCCTATACCTAAAACTGACCGTTCCTGAGTAATTTTGATAAATTAAACAATACAGACCATAATTAAACAATTGTTTACTCCCTGTAACATTGAACGAGCTGCTCGTTACTGAATTCACTGCTTAGCTGAAAGGTTAAAGTTAACTTCCACATAAAAGTTTTATTTCAATATTGTACAGAGTGGTGAAAAAAATTGCATCAAAGTTTGGGCACCTTTTTAATAGAATAACTTCTTAAACTTAAATGGAACATTCTGTATACAATGACATATTTTGATGCAGATTTAGATTTCCTTTAAAACTATATCAGAGTTCCCTATACCTATCTCTTATTATTTTTATGCAAAAGACGTTTTTATATTCTACTTATGAGTAAGTAATTACTTTATCTTAAAAATGGAACATCCTGTATTGCAATGCAAAACTAAAAACATTTTAGAACGCATTTTATTGAGAAATTAACAATTATTCTTTTAACAAATGCTCAAACAGGTGCCAATTATTCTCGATGCATAAGCGAACTCTTTCTTGAAATGAGTGCTGAACCTTTAATTATATGCATGTTTTGCGGTATGGAATGAAACGCCCTTCTTATTCTAAATTTGAGTTTATACTTGTGCCTGCATTTTGCTTGAGATACACCGCATTCGCGAAAATTTAATCTCGTTCTTTTAGCGAATCTACGTTCCTTAATAAACATATTTTGAAAATGCTTTTCAATTACAATACCTGAATCACTGAAGGAATTTTATCTCGTATATTATGAAATACATTTGTATATATACTCTAATGATATTGCATCAAAATTATATAATGAAAATACAATTCATAATCAAAATAGAAATTCGTATCAGAACTTGAATCATATTTTGAAATACAAGAAGTTATGTCTTTCTAAATATTCAGGAAACCTCTAATGAATTGAAATAAGTTAATTTATAATTGCATATTCCAGGTTAATTATTCATATTTTGTGGAAATCAATAAACGCAAAAGAATTTAAACTTGTGGTCATAAAATCATAGACTATAGAACATTGAACGTGTTTTCATGCATTCGGCGTAGGTATTTATTCTCATGCGTTTTTTTCATGAGCCGTAAAATATTCAATCCCCTTCAGTTTTTTGATAGAAAATTAAATGGAGTGAGAATTGAAACTCCGCCATCCCATTTCTCGCAGGAAAACTTGAAATTAAAGATTTTTATCATTGTTTTCGGTGGGTTATAAAAGAATAATTACATCAATTATTTTCGTACATTGTAATCTTCAAACGTCGTTCCACTTCATATTCGGCAAGGCAAATCACTGAGTCGATGGCATACTTTGTACGAGGATCTAATTAAGTGAAAGCCGATGAGGTGTAGTTGAAAATGAGGTACTAGTTGAATATTCATTTTACAATTTCCTTATGATTCTGATAATTTCGGGAAACAAAATTTTCTTTCTTTACTGATAAAGGAGTTGATTGTGATTATAAATTCAATCATGGAATCTGTTTCAGACATCATTTATCCTCAGCACATATTACAGACTGACTAAACTTGGAATAAATACAGGAAATACAGGAAATACAGGATACTTATTTCTAAAATCGAGGGTATCTATTCACTCAGAGTTTTTCAGTTAATATAGAATTCAACGTCCATTAAGCTGGCATTGTCAACATAGCGGAATCAAATTTAGTATAGTTGGGAATTTGTTGCTATTTTGTTGCTAATTAGTTACAGCAAAATTGATTTTGTTGCTCCAGCCGTTTGGGAAAAAAATGAGACAATGCCAGCTTTTGGGTAAGCTGGCATTGTCACATAAATTTTTGGCACATACAGTAAAAATAACTGATTCTAAATTTGTTGCTAATTAGTTGCTAATTAGTTACAGCAAAATTGATTTTGTTGCTCCAGCTGTTTGGGAAAAAAATGAAACAATGCCAGCTTTTGATTAAACTGGCATTGCCATATCAATTTTTGGCCTGCACAGTAAAAATAACTGATTCTAAATTTGTTGCTAATTAGTTGCTGATTAGTTACAGCAAAATTGATTTTGTTGCTCCATCCGTTCGGGAGAAAAATGAGACAATGCCAGCTTATGATTGAGTTGGCATTGTCACATCAATTTTTGGCACAGACAGTGGAAATAACTGATTCTAAATTTGATGCTAATTAGTTGCTAATTAGTTACAGCAAAACTGATTTTGTTGCTCCAGCCATTCGAAAAAAAAACACGACAATGCCAGCTTATGATTAAGTTGGCATTGTCACATCAATTTTAGGCACAGATAGTGGAAAAAACTGATTCTAAATTTGTTGCTAATTAGTTACAGCAAAATTTATTTTGTTGCTCCAGCCATTCGAAGAAAAAAACACGACAATGCCAGCTTATGATTAAGTTGGCATTGTCACATCAATTTCTGGCACAGACAGTGGAAATAACTGATTCTAAATTTGTTGCTAATTAGTTACCGTAAAATTTATTTTGTTGCTCCAGCCATTTGAAGAAAAAAAAACAAGAAAATGCCAGCTTATGATTAAGTTGATTGTCACAAAAATTTTCGGCACGCACAGTAGAAATAACTAGAATAATTTATTGGTTAGGAATAAAACCCATATGAGTGCAGCCGCGCGGCAGAACCGAGCATTCTAGCCAACATAAGAATTTTTAATGAAATAGGCCACCACTCGTTGAATCTAAATTCATTCGATACATACAGTAACTTATTGATGAAGTAGGTTGGTAAAAATTCAATAACAGAAAAATTGATGAAGTTAAAATGGCTATTGCAATTTTTGAATATTCAAGTTTATTATCAGTAGCAATACTATAAGTACTTCAAAATAATCAGATTATACATCGATAACTTGTTGCCATAATTACAAAGAGTGTCCAGTTTGACAGTCTGTCAAACTGACCACGATTTGTAATTAATGCAGGAAGTTTGAGATGTATAACCGTATTTATCTTGAAGTACGTATTGTATTTGATACGATTATTTATTGCAGTAAAATCTCTCCGAATCGACTAATTTTTGAACAGTTATTGACAAACGTCAAAATTTTGACGGGTCCTGTTAGTTTTCCGATTGAGTAGAGCATGAAAAAATTTAATTTATTAACTATGGAAGGAAAACTTAAAGCTGTGTGATTCAATACTCATTGCTAGGAACTTATTCTTGATCATTTAGTAAATGTTTTCTTCATATCTACCAGAATTTCAATAATTTTTATCCTGAGTTAATATGATTTGAATTTTGTTCACATACATGGCAGTATCATTGAAATAGCTTTTGTCTCACAATGAAAGCTTCTTTTTTGATATTTTATGATATTATTCAGCTACAGCGTTCAAATATTAATTGCCGAATATTATTTTTAGCTTCCGAATCTTCCGTCTCTAGTTCTCTAGTTTTCATATTTTAAATTTTTTTTGAATTGTTGATTTTTTTTCATTTCAGCTATTCAAAACGTAAGCAATTAATTAGCAACAAATTTAAAATCAGTAATTTCTACTGTCTGTGCCTAAAATTGATGTGACAATGCCAACTTGATCATAAGCTGGCATTGTCGTGTTTTTTCCTTCGAATGGCTGGAGCAACAAAAACAATTTTGCTGTATCTAATTAGCAACTAATTAGCAACAAATTTAGAATCAGTTATTTTTACTGTGCGGGCCAAAAATTGATGTGACAATGCCAACTTAATCATAAGCTGGCATTATCTCGTTCTTTTCCCAAACGATTGGAGCAACAAAATCAATTTTGCTGTAACTAATTAGCAACTAATTAGCAACAAATTAGCAACAAATTTAGAATCAGTTATTTCTACTGTATGTGCCAAAAATTTATGTGACAATGCCAGCTTAATCAAAAGCTGGCATTGTCTCATTTTTTTCCCAAACGGCTGGAGCAACAAAATCAATTTTTCTGTAACTAATTAGCAACTAATTAGCAACAAATTAAGAATCAGTTATTTTTACTGTGCGGGCCAAAAATTGATGTGACAATGCCAAATTAATCATAAGCTGGCATTATCTCGTTTTTTTTTCCCAAACGGTTGGAGCAACAAAATCAATTTTGCTGTAACTAATTAGCAACTAATTAGCAATAAATTTAGAATCAGTTATTTCTACTGTATGTGCCAAAAATTTATGTGACAATGCCAGCTTAATCAAAAGCTGGCATTGTCTCATTTTTTTCACAAACGGCTGGAGCAACAAAATCAATTTTGCTGTAACTAATTAGCAACAAATTTAGAATCAGATATTTTTACTGTGCGGGCCAAAAATTGATGTGACAATGCCAACTTGATCATAAGCTGGCATTGTCGTGTTTTTTCCTACGAATGGCTGGAGCAACAAAATCAATTTTGCTGTAACTAATTAGCAACAAATTTAGAATCAGTTATTTCTACTGTATGTGCCAAAAATTTATGTGACAATGCCAGCTTACCCAAAAGCTGGCATTGTCTCATTTTTTTCACAAACGGCTGGAGCAACAAAATCAATTTTGCTGTAACTAATTAGCAACTAATTAGCAACAAATTTAGAATCAGTTATTTTTACTGTGCAGGCCAAAAATTGATATGACAATGCCAGCTTAATCAAAAGCTGGCATTGTTTCATTTTTTTCCCAAACGGCTGGAGCAACAAAATCAATTTTGCTGTAACTAATTAGCAACTAATTAGCAACAAATTTAGAATCAGTTATTTCTACTGTATGTGCCAAAAATTTATGTGACAATGCCAGCTTACCCAAAAGCTGGCATTGTCTCATTTTTTTCCCAAACGGCTGGAGCAACAAAATCAATTTTGCTGTAACTAATTAGCAACAAAATAGCAACAAATTCTTAACTATACTAAATTTGATTCCGCTGTGTTGACAATGCCAGCTTAATGGACGTTAGAATTCACCATATTTTTCAACTAGTAAGGTCTGCCTGTTTGATTTGTATAAAAAGCAAAGCACTTAGAACATTCTAATTTATATAGATGGAGTAATATTTTACTACTACTATTCTTATATTTTCAAATATTCTATTAAGCTAGTTATAAATTTTTATCATCCACCTCCAATGATACCACCAGCATTCCATTTGTCATGATCGCAACGAACAGTAACTAGAGAAAATTAGTAACTCATTCATAGTGGTTGAAATATTTTAGAATATTTCTTGGAGAAGCACAGTTGCAGAACGGGTGATGATACTGTTGGTATTTTGGACGCTTCAGTGATTTAATTAAGTTTATATTAATACTACTGACAGCAGTTTTATAGGTGTTGAGTATATTAATCTGAAAGCCAGGCGGAGAAAATTAATTCAGAAATATAAATTCCCCAGACATGCAGAATATAGCTGAGTTTATTCGAAAGAACAATAACAACCACTTTTTGAGTGACTATTTCTCAGTCTTCAGAGGATAATAAATGACTTTCCAACTTATCTCTCTGTGTAAAAAGGGTTTGCTAAGTGGACTGAAAGGAACATATTTAACTAGGTGAATAGCATTTTCAAGCTGCATTATAAAATCTTATTCAAATTGAGTTTTCTTGTTCTAATAAAAATAACGAAACATATTTTCAATCAATTTGTTAATGTAACCCAACTAGAAAATACAGTTAATAACTACTTTTTCAAATGAAAGCCCACTTAAATTTTCGGCTTCTCTTTTTCTAATAAAATTTACGAAATATATTTTCAATCAATTATTTATGTATGCGTAGATTAAACTTTTTCGTAAAATGAAAATCATGTTTAAAATGTCCTTCTCAATTGAAGTAAATAGGTGTTTTTTTTCGTTTCACAAATTTATCGATAATATGTGATTGCATGTTTAAAAAAAAATTTTATTACCTACTTATTTGACCTTTAATTCCAAATCAAATACAGAACGCCAATGAAAATACAGGATTTGAAAATATACATATATATTCAATAGTTTCCATACGTTCACTTTCTCAGCTGTTAACGGTATGGTCATGCTGGATTTATTTTCACGAGAAATTGTACATTTCACGAAAAAACATGAGAAACTCAATTTACCCAAAACTTACAAAACATTATGAAATTTTCATAATAAAAATATTCACCTATATTTCCGGAATAACGCCACCGACAAACATTGAAAAACTTTTTTCGCAACATAAAATGTTCCTTAATGAGCAAAAATATGCATACCATATTCGATATCAGAGTATAAGTCTACAAAAATGATTTTTTTCTCAAAATTTGAACACCATGTATCTCTGTTAGAATAAAAATATTTTAACCACCTGAACCAGGAATACAATTTTCAATTCTCTACAAAAGATAGATATAGATAGAATTTTCGAAATATAATAATTAATTCAACCTATACAAGAGTTTTCATTCATATTTATTCAAAAGTATGATTAATTAATAAAAACAATTGTTTTATTCTTGAGGTTCGGCAGTGCAGTGAAAGTAGAACAAAAAAACTTAATTTTCGTAACTTGGGAGAACCAAAAAACGTTCATTCACCCCGGCTGATTGACCAGGAGTAACAAAAAACCTCTGTTTTTAATACAAGCTTATATTTCAGAAAATATCAATCAGATTCATTTAAATCGCCAAAAATTTTCTATTGTGAAAACTTGAATCAGCCAAACAACAACCAAGATTCAATGAGTCTTCAATATCCTCACATGTGACAAAAACAATGAATAAATTCAGATATCTATTTCCAAAGTAGCACCATAAATCTTACAAAACTGCAGGGGGGCACCTGTACCAGTTTTAAAAATAAATTGCAATAGATGGTGCCACATAGACATGAATTCTTTGGGTTCTTTGGGTGTCAGAACTTCAACTCGTCAAACATAAGATATACCCTGGCTGCCGCGCATAACCAATGATCATAGAGGCGCCAGTTAATACAAAACATATATATATATATATATATATATATATATATATATATATATATATATATATATATATATATATATATATATATATATATATATATATATATATATATATATATATATGTAAGAATTATTCGTGTTGAACGGAAAACACACCCGTGGTTATAAAATTAAGTGAACTAGGACATTTATTTGAAACTAATCAAACAAACCTCATAGCGGAGCTGGTTATAAGAGTTCACGAAGCATCGAAATATCAACATCTACCCTAGACGGTAATTGTTCGAAATGTTAATTTGTTTATCACAATCGATGAAAATTGATAGACAGACTGTTTCGCCCTTATCGGGGCTCATCAGTATCATCCATCCACCGAGAGTGATAACCAAAACCAACATTTCAAACGGTCATACATATTTCTTCTAGTAACTCCATGACATATAAATGTGACACAGCGCCACCAGTCGGAAACAATTGAACCACATCTTTCAGACAGACGAAAACATTTCGGCAACGAGAACTAGTACGTCCGGAACACCCGAAGGTGGCTACCATATTCGCTAAGCAAGAGCGAACACGAATAATTCTTACTTATATTCATTTCCCATTGCGATAAAATTCGGAGCGTTTGCTGCTTGCGGTGTGTAATGTTGAATCACATCGAATTGATGTGTCAGCTTAACTCTTGCTTAGCGTTTGATGTTTCATATATAGAATTGAGGAGTCTATCCTGGCGTTATATAAGGAATGCATAATTACCCAATGTTCTACTGAGTCGAAAGTTTTCTTGTAGTCGACAAATGCCAAGTGAATATTGATGTTGGAGGTATTCGTTTGCTTTTTCAATCAGTAAACGAAGTGTTTGTATATGGCCGTTCGTGCTGTAGCCTTTGCGGAAGCCGGCCTGCTCCACTGGCTCCTACGAGTGCAACTTATTAGTTGAACCGTTTGTTATAATTTTAGTGAGGAGCTTGAATAGGTGCGAGAGTAGGCTGATTGGTCTGTAGTTATCAAGATCATTTTGGTCGCATTTTTTTCAAAAGAAGGATTGCCTCGCTTTTTTCCATTGTTTGGGTATCCTTTGCTCTCCGATGCACTTATTGTTGCTTCCCCAAGCACACCCCCTGCTATTTTCAGGATGTCAGTGGTTATTCCATCTCTCCCTGAATAATTTTTGATTTTCATTTGTTTTAAGGCCATTTATAGTTCGTTTTGAGTTATTTCTGGAATTTCCTTGGATCCTATGTTTAGAGTTTGTCTTTGTTCTTCGATTGGGATTGGGAGGGTGATCGAATAAAGGTCGGTATAAACTTGTTCTCCTACTTTCGCTATATCCTCTTTTTCTGTGGTAAGTTTTCCCAATTTATCTCGCAATTCCATTATTTTAGCTTTTTCTTGTGACAATTTGGATTTCAGTACCTTCATACCTCTATCATCTTCTATGGTGTTATTGTTTAATTTTATATTGTATTTTCTCACATCTTTTCTAGTCTCTTTTTTATTTTCTTTGTCAACTCTTCAAATTCCTGCGAGTTTCTTTCTGTAGTTCTCCTTTCCTCCATGAGTTTCAATGTATTGGGACTGAATTTGTTTGTTTATTTTTTGGAATTATGCATTTTTGGTGGCAGTATGTATACTAGATATGTATATATATATATATATATATATATATATATATATATATATATATATATATATATATATATATATATAATTAAACAAAATCTCTATTGTACCTGTGTTACTAATGAAGAAATTTTATAGGAGAGAGTGAGGAAAACATTGGTTTGGATATGTTGACTCGATCTCGAACGCAGTGACAAGCAAAGTGTATTGTATGGACGTCACGTAATATTTAAGGATTAATCTGAACACTGAATGTCTATTTAATATAAATTTTAAATATAGTTTTATTTTACTGTGTGTGTTGGGTAATGGCGGACGATTTTATTAAAGTCATCCTTTCCGTAATTACCCATTGTTCATTTTTTGCTTTATGTCCTTTATCTAAGTGAGCTTATTCGTTAATTAAAAGTATACACAACTACTCAAATATGCTTCAGATGCCACGAAATTAAATAGGTTCAAGCAAAAAAAACATTTTTTTTCTTGAAGGGGACACGAAAGAAATAAATATTGGGAATAATCAGTCTATAGTGAGCTAGTTTAAAAAAACATTCAGTTTGCTGTATTACCTATATTCAGATATTTATTCGTGTCCACATCAAGATGAAATGAGCTAAAGATAACAACAATTAATGTGGATAACAGTAAACGTATGAAAAGAAACAAGTTATTGTGATTTACGTCAACATTGTCATTTTTAGCTCATGTTCTATCAACGAAATGCATAAATGAATGCTGAATAATTGATTTTTGAACTTAGCGCTAAAGACTGATTATTGCCGTACCTATATATATATATATATATATATATATATATATATATATATATATATATATATATATATATATATATATATATATTATATATATATATATATATATATATATAATTAAGTGAACTAGGACATTTATTTGAAACTAATCAAACAAACCTCCTAGCGGAGCTGGTTATAAGAGTTCACGAAGCATCGAAATATCAACATCTACCATGGACGGTAATTGTTCGAAATTTTAATTTATTTATCACAATCGATGGAAATTGATAGACAGACTGTTTCGCCCTTATCGGGGCTCATCAGTATCATCCATTCACCGAGAGTGATAACCAAAACCAACATTTCAAACGGTCATACATATTTCTTCTAGTAACTCCATGACATATAAATATGACACAGCGCCACCAGTCGGAAACAATTGAACCACATCTTTCAGACAGACGAAAACATTTCGGCAACGAGAACTAGTACGTCCGGAACACCCGAAGGTGGCTACCATATTCGCTAACCAAGAGTAAAGCTGACACATCAATTCGATGTGATTCAACATTACACACCGCAAGCAGCAAACGCTCCGAATTTTATCGCAATGGTAAATGAATATAAGTAAGAATTATTCGTGTTCGCTCCTGCTTAGCGAATATGGTAGCCACCTTCGGGTGATCCGGACGTACTAGTTCTCGTTGCCGAAATGTTTTCGTCTGTCTGAAAGATGTGGTTCAATTGTTTCGACTGGTGGCGCGGTGTCATATTTATATGTCATGGAGTTACTAGAAGAAATATGTATGACCGTTTGAAATGTTGGTTTTGGTTATCACTCTCGGTGGATGGATGATACTGATGAGCACCGATAAGGGCGAAACAGTCTGTCTATCAATTTCCATCGATTGTGATAAACAAATTAACATTTCGAACAATTACCGTCTAGGGTAGATGTTGATATTTCGATGCTTCGTGAACTCTTATAACCAGCTCCGCTAGGAGGTTTGTTTGATTAGTTTCAAATAAATGTCCTAGTTCACTTAATTATATATATAGATATATATCATATACTATATATATATATAAGAGAGGGGAAAGTCATTTGCTGACCAGTTAGGATAAAGCTAAGAGAAAACTCGTTGGGTACGCAGCATGCCAGGAAGTATACTCTTATAACACTTTTTTCCAATATTTCGGACAATGTTTATTGTCATCATCAGGGAATGCTACAATATTTTTAACAAAATGAAAATAGGACAATTTGGTTGGAAAAAACAACAACAAATTAACTTAACAGTGTCCATGAGATTGTATGCATAGATCTTAAATTAAAATTAAATATTGACGTTCATAACCAAAGTGCACATATTAAGAACCAAAGTCAGTGAGTGCAACTTAAAATTGCCATCATCACCACATTTGTCCAAATTTAAAGGCAGAAACAAAACAGTCACAATTAAAATTCAAAATATTATAAAAGTATTATTAAAAACTACATCATACCGGTATTCACATCGTCGGCATGGAAAGTGAAATGATAATTAATAAAATATAACCAAAAAGTGAGGCTAAAAATGAGAACATAGAAGAGGTGAAAACACGCCAAAGACCGAGATCTCTTACTCTTAGAGCAGCCGAGCACAGCCAATTGCCCAGTATTCAATATATGTCAATATATGTCAATATATATATATATATATATATATATTATATAATATATATATATTATATATATATATATATATATATATATATATATATATATATATATATAGGTACGGCAATAATCAGTCTTTAGCGCTAAGTTCAAAAATCAATTATTCAGCATTCATTTATGCTTTTCGTTGATAGAACATGAGCTAAAAATGACAATGTTGACGTAAATCACAATAACTTGTTTCTTTTCATACGTTTACTGTTATCCACATTAATTGTTGTTATCTTTAGCTCATTTCGTCTTGATGTGGACACGAATAAATATCGGAATATAGGTAATACAGCAAAATGAATGATTTTTTAAACTAGCTCACTAATAGACTGATTATTCCCAATATTTTTTTCTTTCGTGTCCCCTTCAAGAAAAAAAATGTTTTTTTGCTTGAACCTATTCAATTTCGTGGCATCTGAAGCATATTTGAGTAGGTGTGTATACTTTTAATTAACGAATAAGCTCACTTAGATAAAGGACATAAAGCAAAAAATGAACAATGGGTACTTACGGAAAGGATTACTTTATTAAAATCGTCCGCCATTACCCAACTCACACAGTAAAATAAAACTGTATTTAAAGTTTATATTAAATAGACATTCAGTGTTCAGATTAATCCTTAAATATTACGTGACGTCCATACAATACACTTTGCTTGTCACTGCGTTCGAGATCGAGTCAACGTATACAAACCAATGTTTTCCTCAGTCTCTCCTATAAAATTTCTTCATTGGTAATACCGGAACAATAGAGATTTTGTTTATTTATATATATATATATATATATATATATATATATATATATATATATATATATATATATATATATAGTAATATATATAGTATATATATATATGTATATATATATATATAATATATATATATATATATATTATATATATATATATATATATATATATATAATATATATATATATATATATATATATATATGTATGTATATATATATATATATATAAATATATATATATATATACATATATATATATATATATACATATATATCTAGTATACATACTGCCACCAAATATGCATAATTCC
>JARQZK010004537.1:25000-67500 GCA_030704885.1 Cynegetis impunctata | reverse complement strand
TTTATATGGATAAAAAAAACTAATCTAGCTTCTTTAGTTTCTGGAGTTATATAGGAAAAATCGAAAATGTCGAAATCCTTTTTTGCCTATATCTTTTTATTTAATGAGTTGTTTTCAAAACAACTGTCACTTTGCCATTGCCACTTTTTGTAGGCTATCTAAATATCTGAATAGAAATTATATACAGGGTGTCCGTATAAATTGGGCCACCCTCAACTTTCAATTTTCAAATACGGACCTGTATTTTTTATTGCATTTTTTTGAATGCCAAGAGTCATGTTTTATATTGAACGTAGTATTTTTCATACTAAATTACAGAGTGTTCTGGAAATATTGAACTATTACCAGTAAAATTTCAACATTTTTTTAAAAAATTGCAGCTTTAATTGAAAAAAATATCATAGAATGAGGTATAAAATGCCTAGGGTTTGGAAGATAATCAACATCTATTCGACGAAAATGTCTTCTTCAAGAATTTCAACCACATTTTAGTTCACTGCAACCCATGATCAATGTACGAAAATGTGAAATTCTTCCCAGTACGTACATGTATGTGCATATAATCAATGCCCAAACAAAAAAATCTCCTATAGAAATCTTCATACTCCAGACACCAATTTGGAAACTTTTCGAACTACCTATATATTGTTTCATATTGGCGTTTTATTTTTATATAAATCATAAAGTGTTTTGGGAATATTGAAACTGATACTAGTGATATCTCATCATTTTTTAATTCCATAACAACTCTAATTGAATAATATTCAGAGAATGAGAGGTGAATCAGACAAATTGATTCCTTAAGAAAAATCAATTTCAGAATTTCCAGGATTATCTAGTCTCACTACTTGTTCGGAATAACAATAGAATAAAATCAACATTCCGAGAGACATTTTATTTCTTTACCATAATGTAGGCATTTGGTAGAATAATTATTATTGATCCCATGTCGCGATTCACCCTCAGTAGGTATGAGGAAATCTGTTGTATGTATTCTGCTGAGAACTCACAAAACATAATCTGTCACAATCATTATTGTCACATTGACACATATTATTGATCATATAGGTTTTTATATTTTATAATTTATCGCACAATAACATGTTTAGTTATTATCTAGAATTGAAATAAGTCATTATAAGTATATCATAATCGAAATAAAATGTTTGAATTGACGATCTTCTCGTTTCAGACATTTAACGAGTCGTTTTTTTTAAGTTATTATTCGTTCTGAAATAACTCTTCGGCGTAGTGATGCGAAAGGCGTTCATGATTTTAATTCTAAAATCTTCTATATTTTCAATTTTCGTTATTGATATACATATTCTATTTTTTAGTGTACCCCATAAGAAAATGTCAAGCGGAAAGAAGACGAATGCTCCTATTATTTCTGTAGAAAACTCGTTAATCATATCTCTTTTCTGCTCTATGGGGAAACCCAATTCAGTACTATCAAAGATTTTTCATTAAATACTAACGATAATTGCCAAGAAACTGTCAAAATAATGCAGGTGAGGAAAACTAAATATTTATTTTCCAAAAGCATACTATGAGAATCAAATAGTTTAATCATAATTGTTGTATATAGCAACAGAATGCCCATGAATTTGCTGAAAAATGTAGGTTAGTTCGGAAAAGTGAGTATCAATGAAATATTTCCAAATTGGTGTCTGTAATAGTAAAGATTGCCAGTCGAACGTTTTTTTGTTTGGGCAAATGATTATATGCACATACACGTACTAGGAAGAATTTCGCATTTTCTTACATTGATCATGGGGTTGCGTGAACCGAAATGTTGATGAATTCTTGAAGAGGACATTCTTCGTCGAATAATGTTGATTATCTTACAATCCTAGGCCATTCTATACCTTATCCTATGATATTTTTCTAATTAGAGCTGAATTTTTAAAAATGTTGAAATTTTACTGGTAATAGTTCAATATTTCCAGAACACGTCTGTAATTCAGATGAAAAATACTACGTCACAATATAAACATGACTCTAGGCATTCAAAAAATGCAATAAAAAAATACAGGTCCGTATTTGAAATTGAAAGTTGAGGGTGGCCCTATTTATACGGCACCCTGTATATAATTTTTATTCAGATATCTCCGATAGCCTACAAAAAGTGGCAATGGCAAAGTGGACAATTGTTTTGAAAACAATTCATTAAATAAAAAGATATATGGCAAAAAAAGGATTTGAAATTTTCGATTTTTCCTATATAACTCCAGAACTACAAGGAGCTAGATTAGATTTTTTTTTTATCCAATATAACTGACCTCTGAAATATGCTACTTTGCCCCCATTTAACCATCGCTCTATCTCTTACCGTTATCGAGAAATCCCGCATGCATTATACCCGAATTTGGAATAGCCCCTGTATAGTATATATATATATATATATATATATATATATTATATATATATATATATATATATATATATATATATATATATATATATATATATATATATATATATATATAATATATAAATGTATTAGGTATATATAATTCTCCTGAATGAAAGATTTTCAAGATATTCATCACTTCTGTTTACAAAACTTCACCATTTTGAACAGAAAAAAAATGTTTTCAATTTGTTGAATTTCCCTTTCATCTTCAAAAAAATCTGTATTTTTTCTTGATATACTTAAGTCTAGCCGTTTTCCAAATATTTAGACTTATATATCGAATATTTTAAAAGTCAGTAAGAAGAAGAATCAATATTTATTTGGTGTATTCTTTGTTTGAGAAAAAAAGTTTCAAGTACTCTTTTTTTCAAATTTCACGAATAGTTTGCCATGGAAATGACAAAAGTTATTGTATGGAAATCAAAGTAATTGAAATAATGGTTTGAATTTATTTTGTGAATATGGAGTTTATCAAAACTGTGAATCCAGCCAGAAATATCCTCACTTGCTCTCCTTGAATAGATGAAAGTCTAACAATTAGATATAGATCTTCGTACGGTTCAGACATGTGGAAACAACAAGAATTATAACTAATCTTATAACTAGCAGAAAATATATTTACTTCTCATCCGATGGTAGCTCAAATGAACTGAAAAAGCATGGATAGTCAAATACCTATCGCAATAATAAAAAAGTAATTTGCAACAAGTTTGTGTACAAGGTTGACACATAACATAGTGCCAGATAGGGGACTTATTAACTTTTGGTCTGGATGTCTCAACGTCAAAATGCTGGAATTAAAATTGGTTTGTTTTGATGTTTACTGAGAACGTTGGGAGAGGAGCAACGAAAGGTAATTTTACTCATATTCGTGTGCTGGTGTTTCTCGATAGGAAATCAATAGCACTCGTTTCTTGTTTGATTTCTTGGTTGGATAGCCATCATTTCCAGGATAGGACTATTGTCGAATGTGCTTACGCCGATGGATATATAAGAGAAAAATTACCTACATGTTCATATGGTATTCCTATAATTTCAATACAAATTATATTTAATTCGATATTATTTTGAAGTCATATAAGAATAGTCAATTGCCAGAAAATAAAAAACTATTGCAGCTTATCGAAAGTCAACAGTAAGGTGAAGGAGTAGTGTTTCAGTCTGTGTTAGACCTCCTCAACCACGATTTTTTAATTTTATTTTCATGTCATATAAATATATATATATATATATATATATATATATATATATATATATATATATATATATATATATATATATATATATATATATATATATATATATATATATATATTTCTCAGTACATAATGGCATCTCCAGGGGCTCCCATTGAAATAAGCTGAAATTGACTATGTGCTATTGTTTTCGAGAAATAACCAAAATATCAGAGTTTGTGTTAATTTTTCCAACCCCGCCTTTTTTGGTGAGATATTTCCAGCAACGAAGCTTCAGTTTAGTCAAAATTAAAGTTTCTTTTGGAAATGAATACCAGCTTGATTGTTATTTGGTGAGGCAATTCGATGAATCACTTAAATAAAACTACTAAACAATTATATTTTCAATTACTCCAGATCCTTAGAATACATAGATAAATAAGAAAATTTTATTTTTTTAGTGATTCGCATATCACCTATTTCTGCTTCAATTAATGGCTGAACAGTACTTGCTCGATTTGAATGATTGGTATATTCATTTTCGAATTAAAGCCATTTCGGACCACTGAATCTCTCGTCCATTTCATTTATGGAGCTCATTCGGACCAATTGACATTATTTTGTAGCAACCCTTCATTATCATATTAATGATTTACTAATAGTAATCATCGATCAGTATGAATGTATGAACCTTTTTCTGCTCAACATTTTATAAAACAGGACAGAAATCAGCATTTTCTTCATTTTCCATGAGCTCTCTATATATATATATATATATATATATATATATATATATATATATATATATATATATATATATATATAGGGTGTCCCATAAATCAACGACAAGCCGAAAACTGGCAATAGGCCAGGTCGTGACAGTTACTAGAAAAATATTTAAAAAAATCTTGGTCATGTACTTTTCAAATTTTATGGATTCAAAAATAAATTTCAAAAAGTGACACCTTGTGATGATCTTTCAAGTCCTGTGACTACAAATATTAACTTTTCGTCAGTTTGTTTTCTGTAACGTTACCATGAATAACCCTTCTGTAAATTACAGTTGAAAGTTGAAACATAACTACCTCAGTTTCAAATAAAATGTTAGATTTTTGCCCAACATTGAATTCAAAATTATTACATCACCCAACTTTAACCGCGTGTAGTGTAAAAAAAATGTACTACACTATTTTGGCAAGTAACTTTAAAAGATGGCGCGTTTAGTCTGGATTCCAAAATGGTATGTCACTTACTAATTGCTACTTCTTAATTGAGAAAAAACTTTTTTTTTAATGAAGCCGGATTTAATACAAGTTCGATTGAGACGAAGAGTGACGTTATTTGACTAGTGCGAGCGAGACAGATGGTGACGCTACTTTTTTAAGTGTGAGCGAGATAGATAGTGACGCTACTTTTATCTAAGAGCGAGACGGATTGACCCATCATTTCGTCCGACAGATGGAGACGCCACTCTGGCAAAACAGGGATGCGTTAAGTAAATTGTGCAATATTTCAGTATTTGTATTGACTTCGTACTTACAACTGTGTCTTTGTTTATTGGACTTGATTTGCATTGTGCTTTGAATTTATCTCCACTGTTTCGGACGACCCCGGACGTGTTTTAATCGTAATCCCGTGTTTTGTGTAGTCTGTTATCATGCCATCTCGATACACCGCACAGGAATACGCGAACATGCATCTCATTTATGAACAATGCTTATGCAACGCCAATGCTGCAGCAAGAATGTATCGTGAGAGATGCCCAAATGCTGAGCGTTATCCCGATAATCGAGTATTTATTAATGTGCATCGGTCATTATCAGAGGGTCGATTCCCTAGTCAAATGGTTAGCGAGGGAAGACCCGTAATGCCCTACGAGGCCGAAGTCCCGCAAGCAGTTGAAGAAGACCCAAGTATCTCAGTACATGGAATTCAATGGAGCGTAGGAGCCCCCAAATGTACTGCATAGCCTATTTAAAAAAAAAACGAGTTTCGCCCATACTATGTAGGTACGACGAGTAAAAAGTCTGCTACCTAGAGACAGTGCAATTTTGTCAAACGATGTTGCAGAAGCACCGAGTGGAGTGGCCTGCACGTTCACCCGATTTAAACCCCATAGATTTCTTTTTCTGGGGTACGATGTAGGATATCGTGTACTCTGAACTGATTCAAAATTAAGACGAGCTGCGCCAATGAATTGCAGAAGCCGCTGAATACATCAACTTGAGAAGATACGCCCATCTTATTACGCGATCATTTTTAAAGAAATGTAGAGCTTGCATTGCAGCTGAAGGTAAACAGTTCCAACATTTAATATAAACTTGGTAAATCTGATTTGATAAAATTTATAACTAAAGAAATCCAACAACTGAATTTTATTTCAAAAACACCTATAAATAACAAATAACTTTTTTCCTCAGCTATGAAGTATCAATTAGTAAGAGGCATACCATTTTGGAATCCAGACTTAACGCGCCATCTTTTAAAGCTACTTGCGAAAAAAGTGTAGTACATTTTTTTACACTACACGCGGTGAAAGTTGGGTGATGTAATAATTTTGAATTCAATGTTGGGCAAAAATCTAACATTTTATTTAAAACTGAGGTAGTTATGTTTCAACTTTTAACTGTAATTTACAGAAGGGTTATTCATGGTAACGTCACAGAAAAAAAACTGACGAAAAGTTAATATTTGTAGTCACAGGACTTGAAAGATCATCACAAGGTGTCACTTTTTGAGATTTATTTTTGAATCCATAAAATTCGAAAAGTACATGACAAAGATTTTTTTAAATATTTTTCTAATAACTGTCACGACTTGGCCTATTGCCAGTTTTCGACGTTGATTTATGGGACACCCTGTATATATATAGATATTTATATATATATATTATATTATTATATATATATATATATATAATATATATATATATATATATATATATATATATATATATATATATATATATATATATATATATATATTATATATATATATATATATATATATATATATATATATATATATTATATATATATATATATACATATATACATATGTATATATACATGTATATATACATATATATATATATATATATATATATATATATATATATGTGAGCTGGGGTCCTACAGCCTTTGCCGCATCCCGCATATCTATCGCCATCTTTCTCTATTCCTCCATTCTGCCTCGTCTATAGATCTATCTCTCATTGTT
This sequence comes from Cynegetis impunctata, assembly GCA_030704885.1. Taxonomy (NCBI): domain Eukaryota; kingdom Metazoa; phylum Arthropoda; class Insecta; order Coleoptera; family Coccinellidae; genus Cynegetis; species Cynegetis impunctata. The sequence continues at coordinate 60,690 of JARQZK010004537.1, read as the reverse complement.
TTCATTATTCCATTTATCCATCTCATTACTGGTCTTTCTTCTATTTGTTGGAACATACATCATAGCTTGTTTTGGCCATCTATTTTCCTCCATCCTAATTACATGTCCATACCACAGAAGTTGTCTTGTTTCAATCCTATCTATAGTCGTATATGTTCTTTTAACGCGTCTTCTAATTTCTTGATTCGGTATACGTTCTATCCTGGACACTTCAATTGCTCTCCCCAAATAATCCTTTTTCACTGTCTCTACACTTTTTCTATTTCTGTCCGATAGCTGCCAGAACTCTGACCCGTATGTCAATATAGGTTCTACTATAGCTCTGTAGATTATCATTTTGGTATTTATTTCAATATGATTTGACCAAAGCAACGAGTTGAAAATTCGTACACATTCTTGCCCTTGTTGAACCCTATACTTTATATCACTATTGGATGTTCCCTCGCTCGATATCATGCTCCCTAAGTACTTATATTCCTCACATTTCTTCAATTCTCCTACTTGTAGATCGGGGCCTTTTTGCTCCTCTCCTATGTGCAGGTATTCTGTTTTATCCCTGTACATATTCATACCCCACTTTTCATATTCTTCCATAAGTTTTCTTGGCATGTAATCAATGTCTTCTTCACAGTTTGCAATGATTACTTGATCATCAGTAAAGAAAAGAGTTGTTAAGCAATTATTCCTCATATCAGTTCCCATTCCTGAACATTTCTTCCTCCAAGATAAATAGTACCCTTTCCTTTCACTTTTCAAAATCAAAATAATTTGAACCTATTTCGGACATTACGTGGGTATAGGTTTCTGTGGTTTCCCTTACCATCTAATAATAACAGATTTCAATGTTAATATTGGACAGAATAGCACGTAATAAATAACAAAGAACGGCCACAGCCGAAAATTTTTAGTGAAACATAGTAGTCTTTTTTAACTATTCAAATTTTTTCAAATCAATAAATATCAGAGAAATTTCAATTTTTTCAAAAGTTTTGATAAAGCCACGAATGTCGTGGCGAAACGACAACTTTTTAATAAATTCGAGTTTTTTGAGATTCAACAAGCCTGTTATTGCTAATAATTATCAAGATATTAGAAATAGTTCACAAGCAACAATAATATTTTTATTCAAAAGACATTCAACGTGCCATGAAAGAATTTGGTGTTCAGACTGATACTAACAGGTTTTATGGTCTACAAAATATAAGATCTATTCACATGTTCGATTTCCTTTTATATGTTACGGTCCTGAATCTGTTACATGGGGATGAATTGTACGCAAACAGAATATCCGAACTTTCCGCGGCATGCCGCCTTGTTTCCGGTAACAACGCATGGGCCAACCGATTTTGCCGAATTCAATAAATTGAGATAAGAGCATTTCAATCAAAACTCGCTCTGGTGATCTTACTCTCTCTCTCTTGTTCCCGTATGTTCATCCTGCTACGCTAAACCAAAACAAAATAGATATGCCCTTTGGACAGATAAATAAAGTATGGTTGAGAATGTTTGTCATTTGAGACCATGAAAGTAGAAAGGTATGAATATAATTCCAGACAAGTTATGAATTTATAGAGCTCTATTTTGTTCATTTTTGAGGGGGTTTTGCAACTAATGACTATCGACTAGAAATTAACTCTTTTTCTTCGAAAAGCTTTTCGACAAATAATTTATAATTTCTTGAAGCCTTGTTCGGCTCCTTCGCCATTTTTCAACAATGACTTGTCTCCAGAGCAGTGTATATTGACATACGAATTGAGAATTATTATTATGTCCAAATCACATTTACTCATCAAGTTTCAAATCGTTTCGGCAATTAGAAGTAGGCTTCCATCGACATTCTAGATTGTTTTTTGTACTGGTATAGTTTGCCCATCTCATCCGCCATTTTGTGAGTTTTCTTCAATATCTTTTCCACGATGTTTATATTGACGCAAAATGAAATTATTGGATTTCATCCACTTGCAAAGTTTTTAATCAAGACAATCACAAGTAACCTACAATGGAACTCCTAAGTTTGTTAGTTACATACAAGTGAAGATACATATTGTTATTTCTGAAAATTGATATTTGACCTATCAGAATAATCCCTTGATTTATAATATATGAGTCCATTACTGAATTTTCACGTGAATTTTCAAGAATTTCATATATTCCGTTTTCAGGAATTCTATCCGAAAACAAAGGGTCATTCCCGTGTAAACGCGGTAGGGTCCCGATCTATTGTCCTTCCCATTTATGCGGGACGAAATTGAAAAGGGATCGTCCCACTTCCCCTTCGGGAAATGGGATTATTATTAGATGCTCGAATATTGCCTTCGTTGCCCAAATGAGTTATTATAGGTAGCTTGGAAAATAATATTAAAAATGCCCCAGATTTATAGAAGCTCTTTCCTGCTATTCAGGCGAGGATGCTTCTTATTGTTCAGAGATTGGAAATGAAAAACCTATAGAGCTATTTTTTAATTATTGCACGTCGTCGGCTATAGGAATGACATAAATATTATGAAAATGGATATAATGGACTTTTTGAAATTTTATAAAAATTAATTGCCTAACGCTATTCGTTACAAAATGTGAACATATTTCCCTTGAGATATAATATCCATTGCTGAAACAGAAAAAACTTAATTTTGGTTTATATGTCATGGTCAACGCAAAAATATTATTTTCAAAGCGTTCCCTTGGCTACAGTCTATCAGGTCGGAAGACAGAATCACCTTGTTCAATACTTGATATTGTCCATCGAAGCCTTACGGTGGAGCTTCTCCGGAATATGAAAAGTTATTAACAGCAATTCATGTATGTTCAGTTTGAGACTGCTGTATAATTTCACTGTTATAGTAATATATGTCATACTTCCGTAGTTCAGTGGTCAGTGCGTTGGGCTACTGAACAGAAGGTCGCTGGATCGAATCTCGGCCGAACCAACGAATTAATGCGGAGCCACCTATCGGAAGGCAATGCCAAACCACCGAGAAGTATTCTGACTTGTGAAGCCTCTCTATAAAGACATTCGGAACCGTCGTAAAACTGTAGGTCCCTTCTATTAGTGTACGCACAGCACGAATAGTTGTAGAGAGGTCGCCCGAAACCGGGTATGGCACCGGAAGAAGAATAAGATCTTATACTTATTTCAGTACTAGTTAAAAATAACAACAGTTATATTTTACTCGAATATAATGTCAGACGTTAATCTGAAGTATACCTACCTACTCATAGAAAATTGAAGAAATGTTTCTGTTATTTCAATAATTCTAGTTTTGCAGTTATTCCCTGAAAATGGGAGTTCGACTTCATTGGAATATACAAATAGCCACTCTTCTAAGTAATTAATATTTCTCTATAACCCAACCTGGATATATCTGGATCATAGTCAATCTATATTTATTATATAGCCACATACGCAATCAGATGAATAAAACAAATTTCAGGAACCAAGGCAGCCAAGATTACTTACTTCAGCTATTTCCATAGCAACCTGAACTTCGCTATACTCACCTGGGGAGAAACAATTGAAAGTAAAAGGATATTCGTAAAACAGAAGCAAGCCCTGAGAATCCTATGTGGTGGGAGAAGTAGACATAGTTGTAGAGAATTATTCAACAAAGAAAAAATTCTTACCCTAACATCTATCTTCATATTGAATTTTGTTATATATCTATGACAATGAAGAAATACTACTGGAAAACAACTTCAACCACACATACATTACTCGAAACAAGAATAACTTTTTGATACCTTATCATCGAATTGTAGCTTCACAGCTGAATGTAAACTATCTGGCTATAGAAGTGTTCAAAAAACTACCATCTAAACTGAAGGAATTAGATCGAAGAAAACTCAAGGGGGAACTGAAATCTATCCTCTTGAAGAAGGCCTACTACAGATTAGAGGAATATATGGAAGATAATTTTTAGAGCCCTTGATTATATACAGGGTGTTTCTAAATTGATGCGAAAGATTTCAATGGGTGATTCTTTAGCAAAAATTAAGGGTGGTCCTTCATATAACTTTTTGTTCAACACCCTTTTCCCTCCAAGTTACAGCCCTTTGAAATTAGGTGAAAAAAATTGTTTTTATTCGATACATCCACTTTGGAAAAATTTGGAAAAATGAAATTTGGCAGATAACTGCTGCTAATAAAATGGCAGTTTTTGAGTGTTTTGTTACCCTTAAATGTAATCACAAGGGGCTGAAAAAAACAACCCCTATAATATTTTGCATCAGAACTTTTTATTGCGCCTATATTTTTCTTTTTAAAAAATATATTCAAAAAGACAGACTCGATCTGCAACTTTTTTATGTCTTGACTTTCAATCATAAAGTTGTTTGTTTGATCACTGTCTAGAAATTAGAAAAAATCAGGACAATAAAACTATTTGTCATATGACTTCATTTGACAGCAGCTTACTCGTTTTCTTTTAAATAAATGATAACCTCTCTGTGAATTTATGGGAAGAGTCTGAGCACTATTTTATTTTTTTGTGATCAAACTAACAACTTTATGATAAAAAATCAAGACATAAAAAAGTTGCAGATTGAGTCTGTCTTTTCAAATATATTTTTTAAATAGGAAAGTATATGCGCATTAAAAAGTTCTGATGCAAAATATTATAGGGGCAAACTCTGTCATTTTATTAGCAGCAGTTATCTGCCAAATTTCATTCCTCTAGTTTCTTCCTAAGTGGATGTATTGAATAAAAACAATTTTTTTCACCTAATTTCAAAGGGCTGTAACTTGGAGGGAAAATGGTGTTGAACAAAAAGTAATATAAAAGACCCCCCTTAATTTTTGCTGAAGAATCACCCATTGAAATCTTTCGCATCAATTCAGAAACACCCTGTATATACCTTGATGTTTATTGTTCGTCAAACCCAATGTGTAACGTTGTTTATGTATTGTTTCTTTTTGTTTCGTTTGATGGCATATTGTCTATTATAGTTTACCATGTAGTTTTGACACCCCATGTAAATTTTTGATGGGTTACAAAAATTTGTATAAATTTAATAAATAAATATTATTCATCAATTATATAATCAGCTTCAGCTTGAAAAATTGAGCAGTATAAAAATCTGTTATAAGAGAAGTGTTTTTTTTATTTCATGTTGTTTATATATAAATTATTAACCCCTTAAGTTAATTTGGAAGGACCGAAGAGATGCACAAAGCTTGATTACTTGCACAAACCTAAAAAACTTTCACGTGCTAATTGCGGCGATTGTAAAAATAAATTTAAAATTCCCAAATATCACACTCCCAACATCAACCGAATGCACGTACAAATCTTCATCTTCTTGACTGAATTTGAATTGACTGTAAATTGCGTAATTCTCAAACTTCCTCGAAAGAGCTTGAAATTTTCATATCATAACTGCGGCGGTAAAAAAAATCAATTGGGAGCCTCAGTGTGTATTTTTCACACCAAATAAATCCGCGTACTAAATTTCTAGCCGCTTACTCAATCAGTAAAAGCTGTGGGCCTGCGGAAACCCCCAGAGTCAACGAAAAAACATTAAAATGGCAAAATTCAAGCAAGATATTTGAAACGACTACAATACACTTCCCTAATATTGAATCAATCGACGTTCAACCGTCTAAATAAATCTGAATTAGTTTTGGAAAAAATCTATAAACACCACTAAACAACAAGAAATATCTACATAAAATAGCAACGGTGTAAGAAAAACGTTTATAACACCAAAAGCCTCCTCCTGTCATCAACTCAACCCATATAAATATAAAACCCTCTGATTCAATTCACAAGGAATTTCGGAATCGGGATCTAGCCACTGCATATGCATCTTCGCGTCATTTCCATACCCATATCCATAGTTTGAATATGCTATTTGACTGAATTTATCCAAATTTTGATAGCATTATTGTTACCAAATTTCAGCTCATTTGTTGTGCTGATGCTACTAGAGATGTTAAAATCTAAAACAAAATATATTTATCAGACATGATTCAATTCACAAGGAATTTCGGAATCGGGATCTAGCCACTGCATATGCATCTTCGCGTCATTTCCATACCCATATCCATAGTTTGAATATGCTATTTGACTGAATTTATCCAAATTTTGATAGCTTTATTGTTACCAAATTTCAGCTCATTTGTTGTGCTGATGCTACTAGAGATGTTAAAATCTAAAACAAAATATATTTATCAGACATTCCTCATTTTCGATATAAAATCACAGTAAGTATATTATTTCCGAGGAAAAAATGACTGAAACACGCTTTTGTTAACAAAACACAATATACAAATATTTATATATATATATATATATATAATTATTGATATATATATAAAGATATATATATAGATATATATATATATATATATATATAAGGAAAATTTTTTTTTATCGACCCTTTTATTGAATTTATATTTTTGAGTGGAACAGGGTGAAGATCTTAGAACGTGAAGGAAACTATAGATGTCGTTTATTCTTAGAAATGTATCACATTCGCGCTAATAAAAATGCCATCAATTTCAGGACCGACACAGATAATATAAGTAGTATTTACTGTAATATATTGCACCGTCTCAATGGTTAATATGTAGACCACATGTTTGTTTGTTTTCTGTTCATTTCACACTGTCTCTTATATTATGCTAGCTGAATGTTTCTTTTTGTAGTTCGTGTTGTTATTATTTATAATGTTACTCAATTTTAAATCTTGACCAAATTCCATGTCTGTAAGTGTTTTGTAACTGTTCACCGTTCCAGTTTTGTAATTTTTTGATTTTCTTTTATAGATCTCTTGAAAAAGTCCACAAAAAACGGACGAAATATCGAGGAATAAAGACTAATTATATAAATCTTGGTATCTGACCCCTCTCCCGATAAACTTTTCTTTTATATATATATATATATATATATATATATATATATATATATATATATATATATATATATATATATATATATATATATATATATATATATATATATATATATATATAGAGATATATATATATATATATATATATATATATATATATATATATATATAACATATATATATATATATATATATATATATATATATATATATATATATATATATATATATATATATATATATATATATATATATATATATATATATATATATATATATATATATATATATATATATATATATATACATATACATATACATATATATATATATATATATATATATATATATATACAAGAAGTAAAAGGTGACAGAATTAATTAAACCATTTTATATAATCATTTTTCAGGTTCATAATACTAATTTCAAATTAAAATTGAAATACAAACTCAAATATTTTATGAATTACGATTCAGAAAAACTCAGTCATCTCTTTTGCGTCGTAAATCTATACCACTCCACAGATACAATGGACTTCTGTCACAGGTTGATTTTGAGAATTACTGGGCGGATATTATATAATGACGTGTTTTTAGTAAACTTATCACTTTAATATATTTTAGAGAAAAGTTTGGTGCTTTGTTGAAATTAGTAGAAGGTACCTAAATGCTCTTTTTTTATTTCGAGGGACCTACAGTTTAACGCCGGTTCCGAACGGCCAATGGGCTTGTGAACGATGCACATTACCCAACAATTTCTCTTAAATCTATAACCACTAAATTCCGGACATACACAACACCCAAGAGCAAGGTGGGACTCGAACCCACAATCCTCGGTTTACAAGCGGCAAACCTTACCGCCTGGTCTACCGAGGCCTCTAAATGCTCTTCAGATAATGTCGTTGAGAAAATTTTTACTTAGTATAATAAAGAAATATTCAAATATTCAAATATTTGTTATTTTTTCACTGTGGTACTGACAAACCCATGTTTTTCAGTATTTCAAAACTAATAATTATTTTTTTGAGTTTTTCTTGCAGAAGGAACCTTTATTCTTCGAAAAGCTCACTGAAAATAATTCTCGAATTTATAAAACATTAACTAATGTTTCACTTGCTCAAAACCTTCGTTACACAGCTTTCAGTTTCCTTCGTAACATTTGTGGTTTTCCAACAATAACTCTTCTTCAACGCAGAGAGTATACCTACCCACCAAACGAAAATTTATATTATTGTATTGTCATCTAATTTTTATTCATATGCAATGTTTCAAATTAATTCGATCATTAAAGTAAAGTAGTTTAAAATCGATTCCTTAGACTTTCTTACATACGTGGATAACTATTTTATCACATATGAGTTGAGCTAATATAAAGCATGTGAAATTGGTTCCACAGATATAACGCACGCTAATGACCAAGAACCAGGTTGCAAAAGAAACAAGCATGATATCCTAGAATTATTGGAAATAACTAACGTTAAATTCGAACGTTTTTATTTCAGTATCATAAGACTCTTGAAAATAGGCTATGGAATTTATGTTGACGTAATAATATGATAATAAATTTTGTCCACGACTGTACTATAAATCATTCATTATACGTGTGCTCCCTGAAGTACAATTATACCTATCATTCACTAGTGTGTATAATGGTTTATTATACACTGCATGACGTCACACTCAAAACGTATGTCCAAACTTGAGACTATCATTCACATTGTTAGGATAGTATTGTTATTAGATTTTTAGGTTTTATGTCACTAAGATAACTTTTAGGCAAATTATTAAACTAATATTTGATATAATGCCCAACTTATTGAATATTTACTCTAATAAATTATCTATTTCATTTTTATCAGAATGAAAGACAGGAATGGAATCGATGTCAAGTGAAATAGTTGACGTTTACGTGAGTATGCAGTTTTCAGTGAACACAGAAAATATTATGTCAACGCTTTTGATAACTATTTTTATTGTTGAAAATGCAGATTATTACTAATTTTTTCGAAGAAGTCGTGGACAAAGTATAGTATTCTACTCGCACAAAATTTCACTCGGGTGAATTGCAAACTTCACCCTCGTGAAAAATAGCAATCATTTTGTGCTCGTTGAATAATATACTATTGATATAACATAATTTTTGCACTTCCGGGACAAAAGTTCTAACTTTAGTCCCGTATAACAGGGACTAAATTGTATCTTCCAGTCCCTAGGGATATAAAGTTTCATTTCAAATCTCTAGGGACATAAAGTAAAAATCGAACTTTACCGCAGCTACACTATTAATAACTAGGAAAAAATTAGGAAATATTCCATTATGAATCTTTATTGATTGAATTTACATTGTAAGTGATACTAACATTATTACAATTGATGAAACTAAATGGGCGATTATTTGTATTTGATAAGTGAACATTAGAGGAAGGTGAAGAAATGTCATGTTCTTGACGTGTCTGTTGTGATGTACTAGCCACTGGTGATGGAGGTCTCTTTTCATATCCAAGAATTTTCCCTGCTATAGATTCTTTGTTGGTTATAGAATTTTCAACATATCCCTCTGCTACAGCTGAACTTTTCCGTCCACCGTGGCGCTTCAAAACATCTACCGTGGCTCCAGAATCTGCCAATAATGACGCAGAACTCTGCCTGAAGCAATGGCCCGTGTACAAAGATGCATCCGGTAAATTTAAAAAAGTGGCTATATTTCGGGGAAATTACCCGAAGGTATATTTTGCAATAGGCTAATCAGTACTTTTGTTGTTTTTGTAATAGATGAAAAATCTCGAATGATTCAATTTCGGTGGTCGTAGTGCTATATACTTTCTGCACAATTCCACGTATTTAACAGGATTACTTTGACCATTTTTGATCACGAAAGTTCTTTCTATTTTATTTTCTGTATTTTTAACATCAACGATTATAGTTGAACCCATATCACGTACATCGTTTACTGATAACTGAACCAGTTCATTGCTTCTACAGGCTCCCAAAACACCAAATACTAATGCAACCTGCCAAATTTTTCATTTAAAAATATTCATATTGAATGATTCTTACGATTACTAACCTTCATCATCAAATATGTATCATCTGAGGCTTTCAGCAAAAATCGATCAATCTATTTCCTAGTAAGCACTTTAGACTTTTTTGTTCTGTAACCAAGATTTTTGTTCTTCAAGGAGGATATAAGTTTGGGAAATTTACCGATGTCTATGTTATGCTTGATGCTAATCATTGCTGGCAGCATTGAGTAGTACGACCAAAGTGTCGTTGAAATAAACCAGCAAAGCGTTTTCATTGTAGTTTTCCACTTTTTTCTCCTTACACCAATTAACAAAGCCTTCATATTGCTGTTGGTAAATTTTTCTCGATTTTTTGAGTATTAATTCTACCATTATCATATCAGCTACCTTGTCTAATGAAATTTATAGATTCATTCATCTCTTATTTCATTTTCCTGATATTCTGTTAGTTAAATTACGATTCGTTTAAATGTCAACATTAATTGAAATGTCACTGAATTGAAAAATTTTGTTGACACTGTTGCTATAACGTTACCTACTGAGTAATCCAAGTACCGTGTTCATATAACTCATCAAAATTATTGATTGTATCAATGTTGGAAGTTATAATACTGGGAAGTGCAAAAAATAGCGTATATGCCTCAGGACTAAAGAGATATTTTATCCCTTAGGATTATTGGCCCTCGGGCTCTACGAGCCCTCAGGCAAAAAACATCACGTGCGGAATTAAAACATTCACTTTAGTCCCTTGTTATGAAATATACTATTTATCGATTTTTCAATGAAATTCCTATTTTAGACTTCAAATGATTATTGCAGAATTCTGTCACTTGTATTCCAATTATCAATAGACAATTCCCATTCAACTTGATTGAGATTCGTGCATTACAATCCGCGTTCCGAAACTCGAAACACTGGATACTTCAAATAGGTACACATGAAATTCCAATTATATCGTGGTTTTCGAGTATCTTTGAAGATCAATTATGCCAAAATTACAGCTCAGCGAGCCCTTTCATTAAAAGTTTCTACTTTTCGTGAATTACAGTCAAACGAATAATCGGGAGAAGTTTCTAAAGTCGAAGGAATGGTAAAACTACCATTCCTGTTCCAGAAATTTCAGGAATTTATCCGAACAACTGAAGTACTCGTTCTAACATGATTAATTTGAATTATTGTGAATATTTCAAAATAGTATAGGCTAAAATCGAAAATAAAATTATTTTTTGACTCAGATCCTCAACATTAACTTCTCGAACAGAGGAATTATGTAGACTATATTTTTTCGGTAGATATGATATTTTAAATATTCAATTTTCGTTGAATTGAATTGGCATTTACTTGGTGAAAGCTCATTTTCATAAATTTATAAAGAAATGAAAACTAGCTTTTCACAGGTTGAAATTTAATATATTTAGTAAACGCGTTTCGTCATAACATTGACTTCATCTCGTACTGAATAATGGTATAACGAAACAATTTATTTATACGAAAAATTGAACATAACAGAGGGAGATCCTATAGAAACTAAATAAAAATGAGCAATTCATTCAAAGTTATTGGTACGAAAGCTGATTAAGGTAACACGGTAGTAGCATTAAATTATGAAACCTATTTATCCAGAACAAAAAAATTCTTTAAATCTGGTAATTATACAATTTCAAATAAAGATCCTACAACGAAATTTTTGAAAATTATCAAAATTGCTATTAATGAGGCAAAATCAATAATCAGTGATGGTGATATAAGAAAGTTAGTAATAACTATTCTACAAGCACCTTAGTTATATTCTTTAATCAAGTTACACAAAAATGGTTACCCCATCAGACAAGTAGTGAATTATCAAAAAAAAAAATTCTGGCATAATTAAGAAAAATACAAAATTTTAACCCCAGTACGTCATTAAAAATTCATACCAGTTAATCAAAAACATTCAAAATATTGTATTATCTCACAACTCAAAATTATTCTCTTTTAGATGTGAAAAATCTGTTTCCTAGTATTCCGCCGAATTAAATTCAATCAAAAATCTTCCTATTCTTAATAATGTTTATCCACTTATACAGTCAGGTATTACTTATTCACTGGAAATTTGATTAGAATTAAATTATTTGAGTTTCAAAAACTTGGGTTATAGTAATATGACAAGTTTGATCATAGAAAATCCCTTAAGCCTTTTGTTATCAGAAATCTTTATGGATAATTTAAAGAAAAATGTTATGAACCACTTCAGCAGTAAATACTTTCTTTATTGGTATACATACATTGATGCTATACTGGTACAGATAGACAATTGGATAATTTCATTCCTTATATTAATTTCATAGACCCCGGAATTAAATTTTCTTGAAACTGAAATGAATAATTCTATTGTTTGCTATACTGGTACAGATAGACAATTGGATAATTTCATTCCTTATATTAATTTCATAGACCCCGGAATTAAATTTTCTTGAAACTGAAATGAATAATTCTATTGTTTGCTATACTGGTACAGATAGACAATTGGATAATTTCATTCCTTATATTAATTTCATAGACCCTGGAATTAAGTTTTCTTGAAACTGAAATGAATATTTCTATTAATTACTAACTATAACCAGAAAAAGCAACAAACACGTATTTTCAATATTTCATAAACCATCTCATACAGATATTACAATTCATAACACATCAGTTCAGCTAATTGCAAAATTTAGTTGTCCGAAACTAATTTTCGAAATGAATTAAACAAATGGCAGTATATAATGGTTATTCATCCAATATGATTGACAGTCTCATTCAGTAGAGAAAATACAAAATGGCAATTTCAGAAGTTTACCGACTTATATCCGAGAAAAGTACAGTATTCAAAAGTTTAACATACCTAGGCTAACCTTTCTAAAACCTATTGTTTCTTCATGAAAAAAATTTCAAAGTTTCATATAAAACCAACAACAGAATTGGAAACTGTATTAAAAACAACAAGACAAAATTTCATAGAGATGAATATACTGGTGTTTATAGACTCAACTGTAATGATTGTGAAAAATTCTAAACAGGAAATTTCAAAACTCGAATACACGAACACCAACGTAGCTATATTAAGCAGAAAACTGACTCTGATTATGCGTGCCATTTTATTCAAGAAAACCATACCTTTGATTACAATTATAATATATTACAGTTAGAAAATAGTTTCCATCAAACTGACTGTTGGGAATCCTTCTACATCAATAAGTATAAAAATTCTGGAAACCTAGTTAACGACCATATTGAACTAAACCCTTCTCCTCTGCTTAATCTGTTCAATATACCCACCAATAACTATGAATGAATTGATTATTTTTATTTAGTTTCTCGAGGAACGCCCTCTGTTATGTTTGATTATTCGTATAAGTAGATAACTTTGTAATGATTATTTAGTACGAGATGAAATCAATGTTAGGACGAAGCGCGTTTACTCAATATATTTCATTTCAATCTGTGCAAAGTTAGTTTTTATTTCTTTATGAAGTTATTTAATTTTCAGTTTATTATACTCTCGTTGTGCATAATTAGATTTCTTCATCGACTTGGTAGATAATGAAAATATATTTTAATGTAAATGGCACTAAAACGTATTGGAAAACAACTTTCTTTCAAATGCATTCATGGTTTTATTTTGTCACACGCGTCATATTCCTACTATGTATGTAAAAGAAATAGATTTTAATCTACCTGAAACCGTGTGATAGATTTGATTGATACCTCACAAGTGTGGGTAATGTACATGAAATTAAAATGATTTTATTTCCATATAATTTGCCTTCAGAACCTTCCTAATTTGTTACAAATTGGCGGAGGATCTAGGCAAGTGGATTATTATTCCAAAATCATTTTTGATAAAAGTTTTGAAAGAAGGTTCTTTCTTTCTCGTTCTTAAGTAAAAAGCCAATCATACATTTTAATATTTTTGTCATCCGCCATTTTAGTGTGAAAACATCAAATTTTTCTTCATTTTTATATTTTTCCTTACCTCTTCTAATTGATTTAGTGAAAAAGAAAGAAAATGAGGAGAAAATATGTCTAAAGTGACGAAGTTCTACTAAAGTTAGTTTTTATTTCTTTATGAAGTTATTTAATTTGCAGTTTATTATACTCTCGTTGTGCATAATTAGATTTCTTCATCGACTTGGTAGATAATGAAAATATATTTTAATGCAAATGGCACTAAAACGTATTGGAAAACAACTTTCTTTCAAATGCATTCATGGTTTTATTTTGTCACACGCGTCATATTCCTACTATGTATGTAAAAGAAATAGATTTTAATCTACCTGAAACCGTGTGATAGATTTGATTGATACCTCACAAGTGTAGGTAATGTACATGAAATTAAAATGATTTTATTTCCATATAATTTGCCTTCAGAACCTTCCTAATTTGTTACAAATTGGCGGAGGATCTAGGCAAGTGGATTATTATTCCAAAATCATTTTTGATAAAAGTTTTGAAAGAAGGTTCTTTCTTTTTCTTTCTTAAGTAAAAAGCCAATCATACATTTTAATATTTTCGTCATCCGCCATTTTAGTGTGAAAACATCAAATTTTTCTTCATTTTTATATTTTTCCTCACCTCTTCTAATTGATTTAGTGAAAAAGAAAGAAAATGAGGAGAAAATATGTCTAAAGTGACGAAGTTCTACTGATTACGCGTTTTTTAATGTATAATTTATATTCAGTCCATATCTCACATGAATATATGACTTTCTGAGCCACTGTTCAATTTCCATATAGAGAACGTTAAATATTTACTTCATGTGAATCCATGAATAACTCCCTGCTCGGTGCAACTAAACTCTTACTCTTCATTTCTAATATTGAACCAGACTAGACAGTGTCTGAGATGTATCTCTATTTGCACCGGATTGCAACTGATAAACGTGTCTCTCCTTACAACGGTGGCTCTCGACGTACAACTATCTCTCAATCAGAAGGTCGGTTGGAGTATAGAGAAGCGGTTCGATTTAATATCCGGCCTGTGCCGACGTTTGAATTAAATTCTCATATCTGGTGGGAAATAGACCGTGCCTACAACCACGTCCTATACATACGTGTGTCTGTTATTGAATTAGATAGGATATTAACATGGTGTCGACGTTCGTTGTGAAATAATTGAATACCTTTAAATCATAAATTCAATCAACAGCTATTCGTAGACAGACAAAAATGTTCTTCGATCAAGCGTTTGCTGATATTTACCGCAACTATCTGTCAATTTTGAATGGACCTGTTTCATTTTGAATATTGGGAAAAAGTTCTTTATCGTATGTTAACGTCCAGAAACTTGGCGACTGAAAGCTACTCTTATAAATGTGTAACACTCTCGAAAGCTTGCATGTCTGCTGTACTCGTATATGCGTATATTTTTCGGAAACTCTGCGGATCATATTACTGACAATCTCTCATGTTTATTTAATTTTAACGTTATTGTGAATTGTGAAAGTGATTAAGTAAATTTGTTCCTGAATTTCAGTAAGGTACTCTATATAAATATGAGGATACAAATATAATCAGTGTATTTCTGTATATCACTTGAAGTGGAGAATCTATAATAATTTTTAAAAAAATCTACTATTAATTCGTATTGTATCGAGTATCCTCTTCAAAGTTTGTAACGTCTATGAAAAATCATCGCTTACCGCAAAGATTCTCGAACAATCCATACCGGACAAGATAGAACGTTCTAGGAACATCTTTTTTTACGGCTCATCCCCGATTCCCGAACAATCGAGAACGAAAAGTCTGGAGCGTTCTAGAAAGATCGGGAAGGCGCACGGGATATGTAAATACGATCTGAGGGTCGAGCGAGTAGTTGAATTATGATTCTCGCGACGAAATAAATAGGGGTGAAATGAATATACTTTTGTACATAAATGATTAGTGGTTGAGTGGCTAGTTAGTGTTAGTAGATTTGAGTAGTTGCATTCATAAATTGTTGGACAAAGGAATCAGTTATTGAGTTCGTTAATAGACAATTGCGAACTCACAAGTGAAAAACGTAACAGCACTTACAAAGACTAACAGGGATAATTATAATTAGTGTTTTGAAATTTAAAATTTTGTTCATACAAAATTATTATCGATTTTGACAGCAAATCAACTGATAAATACTCAGAGCTGCTGTTACAATTGCTTTTGAATGAATTTGATTTAAGAACTAACAATGATCCAGCAAAATCTACCACAAGATGCAATACCACCGTCGATTCAGTTTTTTTGGGACACTTGAATGAAATTGTATCGCAAACATATGTGTCCCACTCAAGTTACCACCAATGAATCATTACTGAGAATTTACTAATCAAGTTCATATTTTTGTAATGTGAAACAAATTTTATCTTTTTTTTCATTTAATTACTTTCAAACTTTGTTGATTTATTTCATTGTGCCTGTTGTTCAATACATTATATATAGCTAAAAGAACTTCCTTTCAGTTAGGTGTTCCATGAAACTTCCCTTTTTTCATATATTTTTCTACTTTTTAAAATATATACTCATTTGGAACTATTTTCAATTGGGATTGTCATAATTCATGAAGGTATTTGTATTACTAGCCAATTTATGAAAATTCACTTGGGATACATAAAATTATTTTCATATATAATATATCATGAAAAATTAATATTAATAAAATAAGCATCAACAAAAATATTTCATTTAATTACAAATTAATATAAACAATTAATAGCTTATCATTGGTACAAACTTTAACGAACATACACAGAAACCAGAGCAAAAGTTAGAATATATGGAGGTATATACCTCTAAATTTCTCACTTAGAAAGTATAAAAGCATTAACTATCTGTGAACCTTTTCAGAAAATGTTATTTCCGTAGAGTCGAGTAGAGTGCCGATGTAGATTTCAATTTTGCCAAAGAAAAGGGAAATCATCACTATAAACTATTTTTGTATATTAGCCAAGATACATGAAAAACAAGGTCTTTTTGGAATGTTTGAAATTGTTCATTGATATCAAGAATTCATCACAATAATGTCTAGGAAACATCTTATTACATTTGTAAGAACCGATACAGCTAACCTTCGTCCTCAATACGTTGTCTCAAAAATTTTAAATAATTTCAAAATTTTAATTTCACTTTCGAGTTAAAAGTCAGTGTCAAAGAATCATCTACAATATGTGTCACATGCTCTACATCATTTAAAATTTCAAAATATATACCTACCAAGGTTCACGGTCAAGGTTACCAGATGTGTTACGAAAAAAATCGGGCTCGATCAGGATACTAATAAAAGTGATGTTACAGGAAGAAGAACAAATGTTACAGAAAATATGCATCATTAATGAAAGTTGTCTTCTAATCAAACTAAAATAAGCCATTTGTTCTGATCAGCACATATATTTTATAAAATTAATATAAACTTTACTATACATATGAAGCATATAAAGACATAGAAACATATCAACTTTCAATCTTGTGAGGCGGGAGGAGTATATTTGAAGTATAATTATACTGTTTCGATTCTCACTGAAGCGTTTTAATGAAACCAAATTTTCCAGGGTTTTTGAAAATACCGGACGCTCCAGGGTATGGTAACTATGTCTACGAAATGGTATCAAGTACAAAATGAGTAATAATATAAATCGATATTAAATTTAGGAATCTACCAGTTTTTGGAATTTCGTCAAAACTTCGTAAAATTTTATCTAAAATTGGTAAATTGACACCTGTCAAAAGATTAGATTCATTTCAGTGTATAATTTAGATATTATGGTGAAGTCCTGTCCTGTCTCGAATTAGTTTATTCACGGGATCATTCTGATCCTAGCGAATTATCGGAATTGTTGACTGTTAACCTGTCAGCTGTTGATGAATAGGAGGCCGAATCCATGACATATCTTCCCCTACATCGCCGGCATTTATTCATAGACGCGGAATTTCGTTTATGCGTCCAAGTGATTGGATCCATCCAATCTCTCCTAACCACACAATTGAGGCCTTGGAGTTTATGCAGCATATTAGATAACTGCCATTCTCATGTGTGCTTTTCATGTGAGAAAGAGACAAGGGTGAAATCGCTGAATTAATTTGCCATAAAATTTTATGTGATGATTTTAATAACAAAATATTAAAGATGTATATTTCACATAAATTGAACAAAAAATATTCTTCATTAATTTAAAATTATCACACAATCCTTCAAAGGAGCTGGTTATATGTATTTCGCGAAGCGACATCTGCATTGACAATGCAAAAGTTACTTATAGAAATGGTCAAGTCACCCCGACTCAAAAATCTGCATACAGTTATTCCGATCTTATTTGATCTCTTCAGTGCAGCATACTTAACTCGGAGGCATTGACATATTTTTTATTTTTCCTCCTATAAATTTCGCGACCAAATAGCTATATGGATAACAACCCATAGCTCCCTCCAAGGGCGTCGCCAGCCGGTGGTTCAGGGGGGGGCAGTTGATTAATGAATGATGGGAAGAGTATGAATTTTTAGTACAGTTAGAAGCAAAGTTATTAATAATAGAACAAAAAGAATTTGGGACAAAATATAGAACAAAATAATGAAGGAATTTGGAGACAACCAAATTTCCATTGACAGTTACAAAATTTTCAACGCTTTTCCTGTTTGAGGAAAGAAGGTTTTTGCCTCTTTTAGGACACCAACTTTCTTCTCAAAACTGATTTCCAAAAAAATCTGATAATATCTTTTTCGTGGTTCCCATGGCATTTCGAATTTCAGGAAGAGTGTTGAGATCATTGATTACCAGGTTCAGTTTGTGGGACGAGCAATGAAAGAACGAAGCTTTCGTGTATTTTTTGCGTGGAATTACATGTACCCCGGAGTCTTTTCCGGACGTGTCGAACAATGGTCAAATCCAAAACCGACGCATTTATTTGGATTAGGGACTTTTTTTGAAACTCATCGATACTATATGCAATAGATTTCGCATCCACACCTTTCAGCTCAACAAATCCGAAAAACATTTTTTGGACTTCGTTGGTTTCCTCATCAAAATATCGCGCCCTATCGATAATTGATCAGTGCCAGAAATGTCAGCTGTTCATTTTGAAAATCAACCGATCGATAGCTTGCGTTCTTTTTCCCATGCTCAATGTGTTTCTTCAAAGCCAAATCTCTCGCGTCAATTCGTAGCTTGTAGAAGTCCTCAAGAATACCTTCGCCATAATGTATACCTCTCAGAGCTAAATCATGCGACCCGCAAAATGTAATGCAGGAAATGATAGATGTTATAATTTTTCGGTTTTCTTCAATAATACCCGTAGAGTATTTGTTGAGTTGCACATCTACAGGCACACTTCCGAGAAATTATTTATCAGCTTCCAGGGCCGCCTTATGGAAGTGGGTTTCCATTTGCTTCTTGCACTGCTCGTGAACATCTTTGAACTTACTAAATGGCCTTATGATAAATGATTCCAATAGGCCTCTAAAAGAGCTTGGATTTGGCGGAAACAACTTACAATATTTACAAAAGGATCCTTTTTGGAGCCTGCAAGAAGTCAACCATGGAGAGTACGTTGCCAACCAGGAGTAATTATATTTTCTCCTTAAATGTTTGGCGTCTTCCGCAAAATTGTGTGTCGCAGAAGGGGACCAACAGTTTTCCAGCAATTCCTTCTTCTTTTCGGTTGATAACAACGATGCTCGTCCAATAAATCGACCGATGTCATTTTCGTTGCAGTCATCTATTGAAGAATCGGGATCCAAGTCCAGATCCATCATTAGGACTTGTGCCTATAGTCCGGAACTAGTTTCTGAGACTGAGTATCTCCCGTTGTGGTAACCGACCTAGAATCATGCGATATTGTTTCCATTTTGTTCTTTTTCTTTTTGAACATTTTCATCCTGCTTCTTCGGCTAGCCTTTTATAAATTCACTGTGAAACAATATATTTCATATAGGTAGGTAGAAGAATGATAACTGAAAAATCTGTTCCCTTTTATATACCATACGAAAATTTTTGAATCACTATCCAAACTAACTCCAGTTGGTGCAAAGCAAATTAACTTCAAAGTTGAAAAATCTGTACTAAATATTGTTCATTTTGATGGGTATCAAAGCAAACAGCTTTTAGTATAGGTTTTTCAACTTTTATAGCCTAACAAACAAACAAAATCTAACTACCTACACAGTTTATAGCAATGCTGGCTATAACGATAGCCAATCAACGTAAATAATGATTCGACAAAAGATTAAAATTATGGACACCGCGAACGCTCTCCTCAGACTTAGCTTTAACTCTGACTTAGGACTTTGATTTCTTTGCATTTGGCTACATGAATCTCTAGGGGGGCAACTGCCCCTACCTGCCCCCCCTTGGCGACGCCCTTGGCTCCCTCCATCATAGATATTTCTAGCATGAAGATATCCAGTCTACAACAGTGGTGTATGGAATACAGGCATAACTTGACATTTTCTATAATTCTTTGTACCATTTCGAATGCAGATGTCATGTCGCAGAATATATATATAACCAGCTGCAACGAAAGAATGCTTGTTGATTTCAAATTATTGAAGAATTTATCTTGTTCACTTTATGTGATACCTATATGATATTGACCATGCTCAACAAGTGTATTTTACATTTATTGATTTTAATATAAATAGAGTGTATCTTTTATAAAGGTTCGGCTAAAAGAACAAGAAAATTACTTATCTTCAGCGAAAAATGCCGTGACACGTCAACTTTTATCTTGAGGGGAACACATTTGCACAGAGATAACATCCTCGAAATTTTACCCCTGTGGAAGTGATGGCAACCTTTTAACTTTTCTTGGAAGGAATAGCATCAAATAGTTCATCGCGGGAAACGTATTTTTATTGTCTTCATGATTTTTCTAAAAATTTTCGTTCCAGTTCAAATCCTTCTTCATTATTTTCCATTGAATAAGTGAAAGTGAGGTTTTCACTTATTCTTTGACGCATGCGTAATAGGAAAAAAATTGCTGATTGTGGATACAGAAATTAAAGAAATACAACCTCAGTATGAAATGGTTCAAATTTCTAAATTTTTCTAATCAATTCATACCCGATAGAGGAGAAGCTTCTCGTTCAATTGTAGCGTGAAAATATTCACGCTACATAATTTATCAAATCCCGCTTTTTGAGTATTCGTGTCATTTCTCTTTCTGAAAATTGTCTTATCAATTCACATATGCAAAAAACATGTTTAGCAGTTGTGTGATGTCTACCAGATTTTCACATTGATGTCAATCAGTTAGAAGAGATGCATTGCTTGAATTGTTTTGTCTGTTTCATTTTGATTCAACTTTCTTATTAGAAAAACACATGTTTGATTTTAACGGTTATTATATTCGACTCTATGACGCGGCGTTTCACCACACGGTCTCTTCTTTGGATAGAATGGAATATTGGTATCTTAGTTTTACATAAAATTTTTAGTAGATACCTAGGTAAATAAGGATTACAACAAGAAATTAAATTAGAGTGGAGGGTAGGTAATCCTTCCAGGAAACTTGCTCGAACTACATCCAGTATTAAACATATTTAAGAGTGGAGAATGATTTACGTCAATTTGTTCGTTCAGTTACAGATCAGAACTCTTATACCTGTTAATTTCTAGGGCTTCCCAGAAATTTAATTTCAATTCTTTATTCCCTCTATGTAAAATATGTTAATCCTCATTGAATGAATAATTCTCATCTAGCAAATGATTGGCATAATTAGAATCTCTCTTATTGTTTACGAAGCAGCGCTCATGTTCTTTAATTATTTTTCCGCAATGTCTGTTTGTTCTGCCTATATAGGTACATTTTGTTGCAATCCCCACATGATAATTTATACTCCTTCCTGATTGTAAGAGTTTATCCGTTCTTAGTTTATTGTTTTTTATAAATTTGCCTAAAGAATTGTTTGGACCGCAAGCGATAGTGAAATTATAATGTGAAACAATTGATGTTATTTTTTCACTAGTGTTGCCTAGATAAATTAAAATACTGAATTTATTTTCAACATCGTTGGATAGCGGAAAAACTTGTTTGATTGCTGAATTTAAATTCTTTTTATTTTTAATACTTGTAACGTGTAAATTCTCCACTTATTTCGCCGCTATTGAACTCTGCATTAAAATACCGTGATTCCACGCTATAAAATGCCTGAAGGAATGACTTGCGTACGACGAGAATATCAAGATAGCATTAAATTTGCACGTGCACATATAATATCTCTCTTTTGGCAAATAGTTGTTGAAGATACCACATCGTTAAGTGTTAAAATTATAGTCAATATCTATTGAACGACTATTCAATATATTAAAATTATTAAGTATCTGTGGCGTCTGATAGACGGTAAGTTATGAGAAGAAATATAATTATTTCGTATAAATACATTATCTTGAAAATCTGAATTGATTCCTTGTTTCATTTTCCGCCATTTCATTTTTTTTATTTATCTATATTAAATTATTTATCTTTCAATATTGAAATAATCATCTTACATTTCTTAATTAAAAATATTTTAAATTAAGTAATGTAAGATGATTATTTCTATATTGAAAGATAAATAATTTAATATAGATAAATAAATAATCAAAGGAGTACAATCCACCAAGAATAGAATATAGAACGTCGATAGAAAATTAATTAAATAAAAACAGATAAGTCTCATTGTAATAAGAAAGTAGTAAATACCTTCATTTTATCTTGTTGTTATTTCTGAAAACTAACTAGAACTAGAACCTAATTATGTAACCACTCTCCCTTCTGAGATATATATGCCCGAGCTAGCCAGGAGATTGGTAATACATATATAAGTTCTAGTTCTAGTTAGTTTTCAGAAATAACAACAAGATAAAATGAAGATATTTACTACTTTCTTATCACAATGAGACTTATCTGTTTTTATTTATTTAATTTTCTATCGACGTTCTATATTCTATTCTTGGTGGATTGTACTCCTTTGATTGCCTAATCTTCGTCCCTAGTTTCTTGGTGGTTCTAGTAGAGGTTGTATCGTAGCTTCAGTAGAATTTCCTTTATGGTTCCAGCTAAGGTGGTTCTTAGTTCCAATCAAAAAAGCTTTCTAGCTCCAGCCAAGGTTTATTTATCAGGGCATATCAACATACAATCTCAAAATTAAAATCTCCCAAGAATCTCTGAAGGGTATCGATGGCCAATTCAAATTAATATTTAGATTTATCTCTAGCAAAGATGCTAAGAAAGATAGTATATGTTTCATCATCAAACTGAACATGAGATATGACCACGTGAAATTTGCCATCGTTAGCCTACAAAAATCTTGTGTCAAATTGAGAGAGTGAAATAAGCAAATATATTAAAAATATTTTAAACTAAGAAATGTAAGATGATTATTTCAATATTGAAAGATAAATAATTTAATATATATAAATAAAAAAATCAAATGGCGGAAAATGAAACAAGGAATCAATTCAGATTTTCAAGATAATGCATTTATACGAAATAATTATATTTCTTCTCATAACTTACCATCGATCAGACGCCACAGATACTTAATAATTTTAATATATTGAATAGTCGTTCAATAGATATTGACTATAATTTTAACACTTAACGATGTGATATCTTCAACAACTATTTGCCAAAAGAGAGATATTAAACGTGCACGTGCATATTTAACGCTATCTTGATATTCTCGTCGTACGCAAGTCA
Organism: Cynegetis impunctata; assembly: GCA_030704885.1. Taxonomy (NCBI): domain Eukaryota; kingdom Metazoa; phylum Arthropoda; class Insecta; order Coleoptera; family Coccinellidae; genus Cynegetis; species Cynegetis impunctata. The sequence continues at coordinate 37,153 of JARQZK010004537.1, read as the reverse complement.
TTCCTTCAGGCATTTTATAGCGTGGAATCACGGTATTTTAATGCAGAGTTCAGTAGCGGCGGTTAAATGGAGAATTTACACGTTAAATACTGTCAATTAATTTTGGATTATATGCATTATTGGTAGCAATCTGTTTAATGATGTTCAATTCTTCATCGAAAATTGCATGTGACATCGGCGTGTTAAGTAGTCGATGGATCATACTATTATAAGCTGCAATTTTATGTTGGAAAGGATGAACTGAAGTATTATGTGTTGTAGAATATGTATGCGACGATCTATGAAAAATTAAAAAATCATGTTTATTGTTAGATTTAGTTATTGTGAGAACTAGAAAATTAATCGAGTTATTCTGTTCCATCACCGTTGTGAATTTGATATTTGGATGTATGGAGTTGATAAAATCGATGAAAATCATTAATTGTCTATCGGTTCCCGTGAAACATACTGATTTATATCATCTACGTATCTAAACTAATGAATAAATGTCCTACTTAAAGGGTGAGAGTGAGTAGCTTTTACAATATTATCCATGAATATTTCAGCTAATAAGGGACTCAAAGAGTTATCTATTATCAATCCTTCCGAACTACTATAAATTTTATCATCAAATTTAAAATAATTTCGGCTCAGACAAACTTCTAACAAGGAAATAATTTCGAAATGAATTGAAGAATTTACATGATTTGATTCTGATAATTGTCTATGAGTGTTTTCGTATCATATTAGGAAATAAATTAGGAACATCAAATGACAAAAGGTTCGCGTTATGTGGCAACTCAATATTTTTAATTTTTTCAACTGATTATAGTGAATTTTTGATTCAGAATTTCGATTCAAAATTCGTGTATGTTTTTATAATTTTAATTAAAAATTTTGAAAGATTATATGTTGGAGCCGTAACACATGAAATAACTGGCCTGATAGCATAACCAGTTTCAGGACAAGGAATTGAACATCATTAAACATATCAGTACCAATAATACATATAATCCAAAATTAATTGATAATATCAAAAATAAGAAGAATTTCAATTTAGCAATCAGAAAAGTTTTTCTACTATCCAACGATATTGAAAATGTATTCAGAATTTCAACTTATATAGGCAACACTAGTGAAAAACTAAGAACAATTTTTTCATATTATAATTTCAATATCGCTTACCGTACTAACAATTCTTTAGAACAATTTATGAAAAACAATAAATCAAAAACGGATAAACTCTCAAAATCGGGTGTCTGTAAATTATCATGTGGTGATTGCAACAAAATGTATATAGGTAGAACACAGAGAAGTTTAGTAAAAAGAATTAGAGAACATGAGCGCTTCTTCGTAATCAATAAGTAAGTCTCTTAATTATGCCAATCATTTGCTAGATGAGAATCATTTCATGGTAGCTTGAGCAAGTTTCCTGGAAGGAATACCTTCCCTTCACGCTATTTTAATGTCTTGTTGTTATCGTTTTCTCCCTAGGTACTTAAAATTTTATGTAAAACTAATATACCAACATTTCAGTATTTCATTCTATCCGAAGAAGCCACCGTGAGGTGAAACGCCGCGTCATAGAGTCAAATATAATAACCGTTAAAATCAAACGTGTTTTTCTAATAATGTTGTGATGAGTTTAAACCAAGTAACGGCTACATCAATTCATTATTCAACTTTTATTGATCAATTTACCGGAAACTGAAATAAATTCACTTTTGCATTTTTCATTTTCATTTTCAGGAAACCATACTTTCACTTATTAAATGGAAAATTACGCCGCAGAAATTTTTTTGCAAAATCATGAAGACAATAAAAGCAACTTTTGCACGATTTACCTCAGTACTATCCCTTCCAAAAAGAATTAAAGGGTAGTTTCCAAAGGGATGAATTTTCGGGGATTTCATTTATGTGAAAATATGTCCCTCTCAAGATGAAAGTGGACGCGACCTGGCATTTTTTCTGAAGATACTTAATTTTCTTGTTATTTTAGCGAAATCTTCTTAAAACGTACACTCTGTATCTACATACTCTAATTACGAGAAGTTAATCAAGTTTGCTGATCCCAGCAGATGAAGCAACTTTCAACTGAAATGCACTAACTATCGCAATATTTCAATGTTCAATGGCCTATAAATATTTGATGCAGAAATAGTGCATTATACATATCCTGACATGATTGATTATGTATGTAGAAACTAGCTCGGGTGGAGCATTTTTTTAAGAATAACGTAAATGTAATAATCATTTATGAATTAACATCTCAAACCGTAATACAGCTTCCAGAATACGGAATGTATCATCGCGGATGCAGACGTATCAGGAGAAAATAACGCTGAACAAACTACACAGGAGAGCTAAGAAATGAACCGAACCGGATAACTATAAATCATTGTATGAATAATATTATCGGTAATCATTGATAACTGTAAAGTTAAAAGAACGAATGAGAAGCAGAGGTCCCTCACTAAGATCATATTTTTAGAGTGAAGTGCATCGCGTTGAGATGCGATTCGAACGGAATAAATTATGGTTTGAAAAACCACACTTAAATAGTAAACCGAAATAGAAAAAAAACAGATTAGACAATTAGTTTTTTTTGATAATATAGTTTGCGAAGTGTATCGCATACTGAAGTATCATGCATCAATAGAAAACCGTAATAAAATTATTCATTTTATTCAAAACAAAAGGAATCGCTAAGTGCATCGCGTAATGACAGTGAAGCAGATCGAGATGCATTCTAACGGTAAAGTTTCTGCACGGTTGAGGAAAAGAGTTGAAACCTACACAGTATCGAAATTAAACAAAATCTCAATCCACGTATCAAATTTCAACCATCTTACTCAATCTACAGAAACTGCTGAATTGGATACATTTTTGAAAACCTCAATAAAACAAGAAATAAATACGTGAAAATGGCGGCGGTTGAAGAAATTTTATGTGTTTTGTTCTTCCTCGAAAAAAAACCATACCAAATTTCAGCTTCATTTTTCGATGAAAGCCGCTGGAGGTACCAATATGTAGTAGAAAAAGATGAATATGAAAAAAGAATTATCTACGTATAAATGAAAAATGTTCTGTCCAGAAAACAATTCCAGTTTCAAAATTTCCGAACATTTGGTTTGAGGGAGCTGAAGGAGATACCATTATGTGCCGGTCAGTATATATATATATATATATATATATATATATATATATATATATATATATATATATATATATATTTATTTATATATATATATATATATATATATTATATATATATACATATACATATATATATATATATATATATATATATATATATCCATATACATATACAGTTGATAGTTTTAAGGGGGAGGTCCACTTACGCTAAAACCTCTTCCCTTTCCTTCATCATTGAAGGGGGGAAAGGGGTCAACTTTGAAATTTGAATCGGTATCCCTGTTTTTTTATTAGAGATTCTTATTCTACGGCAAAAAATACAAAAGTTCTGTATGAACAAATCTTAACGATTCCTCACAGATGGCCCTGTAATCGAATTTGCATTTACCATCTGAACAACGTAACGTCAGAATTTCATTTGAATGAATAATAGAACGGATAAGTTAAGGTCACTCAGACAGTAAATTCAAATTCGATTACAGAGCCATCTGTGAGGAATCGTGAAAAATTGTTTCTACAAAACTTTCGTATTTTTTGCCTTAAAATACGAATCTGCAATCAAAAATTGAGGTTTTCATTTAAAATTTCAAAAGTTTTTTTTTCTGTTAAAGACCTCCTGGACCACGAGTTTTCGAAAATTTTGTTGGTTTGTGATATATATATATATATATATATATATATATATATATATATATATTATATATATATATATATATATAACATATATATATATATATATATATATATATATATATATATATATATGTATTATGTATAGGTTAAAGACCTCCTGGACCACGAGTTTCGAAATTTTGTTGGTTTGTGATATATATATATATATATATATATATATATATATATATATATATATATATATATATATATATATATATATATATATATATGTATATATATATATATATGTACAAACCAACAAAATCTCTAAACTCGTGGTCCAGGAGGTCTTTAGCGGATAAAAAAACTGCTCCCGCGTATGACTGTTGACTTTCGATATGCTACAACAGTCTAATATATTCGGGGAAAATTAGACTAGAAGTTCTAAAAACGCAATATGGTCGGTCGTTCAACAGGAAGTCAGCCTCAGCGATTCCAGAGGTCGCAACCACAACTCAATTTGCACAACGAGTTCGAAAAATCAGTTTCATTGTTTCCAATAAAAGATTACTGAAATACCAAATGAATAGGTAACGAAAATTCATATTAGACTCATGAAAAATTGAAATTCCTTTCATGCACTCATTCTATTGAATTATATAATAGCCAAAATAATACGAAGTATTATGAGTAATGTTTTAATTTAGACCATAAAATCATTTTCTTTTCTCGACAAAATATTCAAAATGGTACATGAACATGCAATAAGTCAATATCTCTAACGCTCGATTACAAAAAAAAATTTAATTATAAAAATGAGAAAGACTCATTCAGAAGATTGAGAGATAGAAGGAAAGGAACTTTTTTCATATCCTTTCCAAATGGTTATATATGTTATGTTATATATGTTAAATAACATACAAATATGTATATAATTATATATTATAAATATTGTCTTCCAATCGCAGTCACTCTGTTTGTGTGAGAATTCATTAGTTATTTTCTACTCTCGTTTCACAAAGAGCAGTAATTAGATATCCTAGTATTGAAGTATTCAAAGCTTATACAAAGAATTTTTCTATTTGGAACGACCAGGTTTACTTCACATTATTCCCCTATTGATTACCGTTATTATTTAGTACACCGCAACTTCTTTTGTATTATAACCTAAACTTTCCATAAAGGACTGACATCCCAAAATATTCACTCGATGAAAAGGAAACCAACTATTTTCTGCATACTTCAAGTTTCTCGGATACAGCTTTTATATCAAACAGAGTAAGATATTAGAGAGTATCTGGCATTTTGCGCTACTAATGCCTTCTATATTAAATTGACAAATTCGAACTGAAAGTCCAAGTTTTGTAGTCAGTGGGCTCTTAGAACAGCCAGTTTGGTGCCCGTTCATCTTGATGTGTAGTGTAACCAGGTGATCAAATGATTATCTGGTTGCCTAATTTTTTTAATCCTTGGGCGTTATCCAGGGTGCATCACGAGGAGACGAACTAACTTTGCACGCCTAGATATATGTTTGTGACACTGTTTATATTTGTGTTGTCTTGTATACATTTTCTCGTAAGTATTTAATATGTTTCTTTTTATTTGTTCATTTTCTTGTAAAATGATATGTGGTGGCATACGCTGAATAAATAAATCAAACAGAGTAGGTAATGGCAATTAAAGATTTCCAATAAATTGTGAACTCTTTTCTTGAACCAATATTTCTCTCCAAAATTCAAAACAGAAAACACGAGAAAATTACATCAATTTTAAAAAGCAGAACAAATTAGCAAATTATAATTTACATCCTAAAGCAACGCAATTGGACAATCAGTATATATGTTTAATTGAAAACACTCGATTTCTGTTGAAAATTGTTCATTTCATATCAGTACAATTATCAAATATACAGTAGTTCAAAGATTACAAATGAGTATCTCAGGAGTTCACTCAATAACCAAGTCGTTGTTAAGGCCATGCATATAAAACCCAAATTGTCCATCTTCAAAAAAACGAGAATACTTCAATTATTAGTATATCCTTAACGATAGGATTTTAATCTTCATTATGAGAAAAGCTTTGATATTTCAAATACAGATACGAGAGAAATGAAATACTACCCTCCATTAGAGACTTCATGGATTTGTAACAAGAAGATCTGAAAACTAATAACTTTTATAATTCTTGCATTTTCCTTGAAAAAATGAAACGTTATAATTATAAGTAACATTTTTCGTAAAATGAGTTTATTACAATTAATTTATCAGATATATTTTGATGATGAAAAAGTGATATAATGAAAAATATTTTCTTTATTTGCAGTATTCTATGTTATGTAGCTATAGTATTCAAAGCATATTCAGATTTCAACTATTTCAAAATATGTTTGTGATCTGGTGGACCGATGAAGGTGCAAAAAATGCATTCATTCTTTTGTCTTCTTCCTCAAGTACCTCGCACGATTTCGGGTGTAGTCCATTCTACAACTATTCGTGTTGTGCGTGATACAGTGATACACGAATAGAAGGGATCTACAGTTTTACGACGGTTCCGAACTTCTTTATAGAGAGGCATCACAAGACAAAATACTTCTCGGTGGTTTGCACCTTAATATTAACATTGTATAATATATCGAACATTTTAACTTTACTTTAGTTATTGAAATACATCAAATGATTCACTACTAATATAATTTTCAATATAAAATTATGAAAATCTTCAAGTTTATCCGCGGTACCTATATAAGTTTTAACATTGTTTATGAACTATCTAGCGAAAGTTTACTTTCAGACATTTCAAAAGATAGTGCTTTATTCCTCTGCACGACTCCAGTTATCTCACAGAGACAGATTTGATATGCTAATGTAATATAAAAACGGAGATAAATTATCTACACAGCCTACATTAAATGCGCATATGGAAACAAATCCCCCTCTCAAATATTGATCAAACTTTATCGGTTATATAAGATTATCCTAATTTGCAAGTACAATCACAGAACTGCATTTCAGTAATCGTATCCTATACAATTTGAATCATTCTACGATATGATGCATAAGGAAATGTTTATAAATATGTACCTCTAAAAACGCTGATATCTTTGAGTTAAGAACTACTATGATATTAAAATTTGGGTTGGAGTTTGGGGGTAACTTACACTTCAGCCTAATCTCCGTCACTTCAATACAGGGTGGTACAAAAATACAGTTATTTCGTTTGCTTGAAATAGTAACTGAAAGCTAATTATTTCAAATGGAATACCCTGTATACTATTGAAAATTCGGAAATCTGCTGGAATTTGCTTTTCATCTATGTACTTATATCATACCTATACCTAACTTGTCAAATTTCACACTTATAACCATTTGTTTTTGAAAATGTTCCTTGAACATGGTATTTGGTAAGCATGCCATGATTACTATTTGACAGTAATGTTGTGACAATTTTCTAATAATATCAACATTTTCGTCACTTCAGAAGTCGCAAACACCTTTAAAAATGATGGAAAATGCTATTCAAACGAAGTTCTTATGGATTTGTTCATTATTTTTGGACAGTGATGAAATCATCAGCTGCAATTTGTCTTGAAAGTTGGTGCCTCTAGTAACTCTAAAATTTTCACTAGTTCAAAAACGGGCATTTTATCTATTGCAAATACTTTTTCGTGTAAATTTCGCATCCTGAATCCAGATTATTTTCGATAAAAATTGAGGATCTTCTTGAATTTTGACTTAGAGTGTTTCACAGTATTTAATCCTCCTGGCTCTATCCATAGGCTTAAATGATGGAATCCTACAAAATTTATATATCTTGTGTGCTGACAAAATCTGAATAGAAAGGCGTGATACTCCTAAATCGCACTCCTTGTGCTCTAAAATAAGCCAGGATGTTGATGACATTTTTTTTTCTTCAGAGGTAATTAGTTTTGGTAAAGGCGGTACTGCTTTTAGTTCCGACCCATAATCAATGAAATTCTTTTGGAGTCTCACAAATCTTTGCTCGTGTGTTTTCTCGGAGATCCTGATGATTTAAGTATATGAATATAATATATAGTTTGAAATGGAATTTAATCACCTTCTCAGTGAACATTTCTTTTATACGAGGCATTTTTGCCTTTTATGTATGTAGCAAAAATAGTACTAATTTCGAAGCGTCCTGTATAATATCGAATCGATTTCACTATCGGATTTGAAGAAATATACTTCACCAAAACTATCGCCATAATTTCCGCCCTTTATCTTATAGAAACACTACATTTGAGGTAAAATGATGGTTGAGTTTCACCTGAACAAATATGAAAATTAATTAATACCTCGAGAGCCGTTTTCAGTAGATACAGGAATGTATGAATAAATAGTGATTTGAATTAAGCAAGAACTCTCTAGAAAATATATTATATACAGGATGATCCATTTAAAAAATAAGTTGCTACGACTCTCGAGTAGAACACTGCGTATCTGAGAATACTTTAGTTAGATAGATAGAGACTACCTGATTATCTAACCAGCCAAGTTTTTAGATCGATCCTGTAATTAGTTCTCCATATACTTCTAACCTACCATCGACCGTGATACACACTGTATATATCTATATATATTTTTTTTCAACTCGAGGGACCTACAGTTTAATGCCGGTTCCGAACGGCCAATGGGCTTGTGAACGATGTACATTACCCACAATCTAATCATATATATAGAACCACTAAATTCCGGACATACACAACACCCACGAGCAAGGTGGGACTCGAACCCACAATCGTCGGTCAACAAACGGTACAAGGCGGTACTCGCTTACCACTGGTCTACCGAGGCCTCTATATATCTATATATTAATCTATATAATTATAATATGCGGTATAAATACATCTATTCATTTGTATATATATATATATATATATATATATATATATATATAAATATATATATATATTATGCGTTCAATAGTGATTGATAAACAAGCAAATTCAATGACAGAATATCGTCACAAAACTGATTCTATGCGCAAAAAATTTTAAAACATGTGGATTCTAGACCGATAATCTCCAAAAATATAACTTATATAATAAATTTGTAACGAAATGTTTGCAATAAAAAAAAAAGGCCATTTGTTATTCTCAAACGCCTTTCATGGCTGAACGTATTTATAATAATAATATATTTATATATTTTCATGTATATGTATCATATATATATATTTATATATATATATATATATATATATATATATATATATATATATATATATATATATATATATATATATATATATATATATATATTATATATATATTTATATATATATACATACATATTCAAACGTTTCGACTAACATATGTAGTCTTCTTCAGCATTTTAGAAATTACTTATATCAAAAAAGGATATCTTCACTATGACATTTACACTTAACTAAAATTCTCAAAGGACATGACAACTATACAAAACCTTCACAATACTCCACATTAATATAAAATAGTAAGTTACGTTTCATGGGAAACTTCGTTGCTTCATCACGTCTTTATTGTAACTATATATATATATATATATATATATATATATATATATATATATATATATATATATATATATATATATATATATATATATATATATATATATATATATATATATATAATGAAGTGAACTAGGACATTTATTTGTAACTAATCAAACAAACCTCCTAGCGGAGCTGGTTATAAGAGTTCACGAAGCATGGAAATATCAACATCTACCCCAGACGGTAATTGTTCGAAATGTTAATTTGTTTATCACAATCGATGGAAATTGATAGACAGACTGCAGACTGTTTCGCCCTTATCGGGGCTCATCAGTATCATCCATCCACCGAGAGTGATAACCAAACCAACATTTCAAACGGTCATACATATTTCTTCTAGTAACTCCATGACATATAAATATGACACAGCGCTACCAGTCGGAAACAATTGAACCACATCTTTCAGAATAGAAGAAAACATTTCGGCAACGAAACTCTTACGTCCTGACACCCGAAGGTGGTTACTATAATCGCTAAGCAAGAGTAAAGTTGATACATCCATTTTGATGTAATTCACCATTCACACGCCGCAAGTAACAAGCGCTCCAAACAGAACAGTCTGTCTATCAATTTCCATCGATTGTGATAAACAAATTAACATTTCGAACAATTACCGTCTGGGGTAGATGTTGATATTTCGATGCTTCGTGAACTCTTATAACCAGCTCCGCTAGGAGGTTTGTTTGATTAGTTTCAAATAAATGTCCTAGTTCACTTCATTTTATTGCCACGAACGTGTGTCGTTAACACGAAGAATTCTGTTTTCTATATATATATATATATATATATATATATATATATATATATAATATTTATATATATTTTTATATATATATATATATACATTATATATTACATATATATATATATATATATATATATATATATATAATATATAATATATGTGTGTGTGTGTGTGTTTGTGTGTGTGTAAATGTATATTATTACGTCTAGTTAATTTCAGTCTTCCAAATGTTTTGAGAAAGTCACGAATTTCACGACAAAACGAAGACTGTGTGACATCAATCGATCTTTGTTACTCATTATTCTCCAACTAATATAAATTTGATTGTTTGGATTGTGGCATATATATGGAGAAAAAATGACACCTATTGATACTTTTAATATACAACTATAGAATCAATTTGATGATACTATTAAATTTCTTCACAATTTTATCATTCAGAGCATATATTATGTATAATGCTGCAAATTTGAACGAACTTTCACTGTTTTCCCCTCTTTCAAGTAAATGAAATTTCAGAAATTCTCTATTTAGGTTAGGAAATTATTTATGAAAATTCGAACTCTAGAGAATTATATATTCCGTCATGCTACAACCCGAAAATCTACCTGAAAATATAAAGTATTATATTCAACAGGATATTTCAATTAATAAAGTTTCTAATTTTAGCTTCACTTTAGCAACTCTAATCTATATTGCATGTTTTGGATATTTCAGATCTGAATTCGATACTCCAAATTGTTTCGACATTTTAAAATTGATGAGCAAATCAGTTTATTGTTCACCAGAGAATTTATGATGATCTTCATTATTTTCAGTTGTTGCTGAAAGAAGATGGTAACTGGTGATAAATTATAGTGGGTCCTAATTAGTCCTTAAATATTCTTCACTCACACATGTTCAGTGGATTAGTCAAAGACTGTAGTACTGCATATTGAATAAAATCGAGGATAATCAAATTTATCTGTATCTCGAAAAGTATATATTCTTCCAACCCTTTTTATGGTTGAAATGAATTATTAGATAAAAATTAATGAATTCCCTTTATCTTCCTATTCTATTTTGGTAGATTATAGAATATCAGCTTGATTTAAATTCACGTTCTCTATAGAAGCGATATAGGCTAGTCAGTTTAGACATTGAAAATCGAAAATTTGACAATAATTTCAAAAGTTTTTGAATTTTGGTCAAGTGAATGCTACATAGAGAAAGGAACAAATCTCATTTTGCAACATTTTCCGAAGTCCGGAACATTGTTAAAATTGCAATAATATTGAATTTTGCCTTATGCTTGTGAAAAAAATTCCAAAAGTTCTGCAAACTTGGAGTCGTGCTAAATATATTACCTATTTCATATCAAGTTTCAAATTTGCAACCAATTTAAGGGTACGGAATTTTTTTTTTATTCGAAATTAACGTTTTTCTTTGATAAACCGACCCAAAAAATTCCAAAAGTGCTGGAAACTTGACATATACTTCGGAAAAATATACCGAACAGTTGTATAAATTTGCAACCTTTCACGTTAACCGGAACATATTTTTTTTAAATTTTTTTAATTCGTCGTCATTTTTTGGGGCAAGATGGTCTCGAAATAGTTACAAAAGTTTTGAAACTTGGTTGCAAATTCAAAAATTTTCTATTCTGATGCATTTGTAAATTTGCAGCCTTGTACGTCAGAATATAAGAATAGATGTTCTCTAAATTTGCAAGAACTTTTGGAATTTTTTAGGTCAGTTTATTATAGAAAAACGTTAATTTTTAATACAAAAATGTTCCGTACCCTTAAATTGTTTGCAAATTTGATACGTTATATGAAATAATATATTTAATACTACTCCAAGTTTGCAGAACTTTTGGAATTTTGTTCACAAGCATAAGGCAAAATTCAATGTTATTGCAATTTCAACAATGTTCCGGATTTCGGAAAAGGTTGCAAAATTTCATAGTTTGTTTTTATTTTTTCCGACCCTATATTAAAGTTTGAGAACTTCTGGAATTATTGTCAATTGATTATCTAATCTGACTGGCCTAATATGTGAATCAGCACTTGCTTCCCGCTGTCATGTAAAACGAGTTGATTCCATCAATAGGCCAAGCTACAGAG
>JARQZK010004537.1:7500-20000 GCA_030704885.1 Cynegetis impunctata | reverse complement strand
GAGTGGCAACTAACAAAATGAGGAGGCATCACAGGATATGAAAGAGAATAGCCCAAAGAGAACAACAAATCACGCCAAAGATAGGACAATAGTTTCGACGGGTAATAAGGAGATTATACCGCCGATTGTTTCAAGAGAGAAATCACAATGGACACAGGTTAATAGACTGATGAAATCAAAAAATATAACTATGATAGAAGCAAAAAATACGGCAGATGGAATAAATATAACCACGGCTACGAGTACTGACTACCGAACCCTGACAAAATTACTTGAACAAGAAAATAGACCATACCACACCTTCCAACTGGAGGAGGATAAAACCCTGAAAGTCGTTATAAGAGGAATACCATGCGAGACGTCAGAATTAGAGGTAGAGGAAGATTTGAAAAACAAAGGGTATAAACCAGTCAGGGTTACCCGAATGAAGAAAGGAAGCGATAAAAGTCCAATGCCGCTTGTTCTGGTGCAGTTGCACAGAACGGAGAACAGAATCTACAATGAAACGGAGATTGTAGACATAGACGTCCAGATTGAGAGCCTGAGAAAAAAGGCAACTATTGGCCAGTGTTATAGATGCCAGCAATTCGGGCATGCCCAGGGCCGATGTACGGCAGAGGAAAAGTGTGTGAAGTGTGGAGATAACCACTGGTCTTATCAATGCCTCAAACCAAGAGACATCGCAGCGAAATGTGCAAACTGTGGGGGAGCGCATCCGGCTAACTACAAAGGATGCAAAAACACCCAGTTTTTAGCAGCCAGGAAACACCAAGTCAGTCATGGCAAAAGAGAGACACAAGAACCTATTCTCAAGCTACGGTACCTAATAGAACACAACCAGAAAGAAAAACTGAAAACAATGAGATTGCCGAAATCAAGAAAACTATGAGCGAACTTTCTGCGATGGCACATAAACTAATGACAAAACTGGATAAAACAACCAATTAATGGGTACAAAGACAAGAAAACCTCAGTCTCTTCAAGTCATATACTGAAATGCATGCGGTATAATAGATAAAAAGAACGAGCTTCATGAATTGTTGGACAGGTACGATATAGACATCGCTCTACTGGGTGAAACTCACCTGAAACCTTGTAGAGACATAAAAATTAGTAATTACACCATCTACAGAAGTGACAAATAGATAGAACAAAAGGAGGAACTGCTATAGTCATTAAGAACACTATCGAGCACTATGAGGCCTTGCACTCTCCCATGGATAATATAGAATATACTTCGATCTACGTTCAGATGACAACAGGCAAAGTGAAATTAACTTCAGTTTACAAACCGCCAAACAAAATATTCCTGGAGAGTGAAATGGATGCGATTACAAACGAGGAAATCCGAATCGAATGATTATCGCAGGAGACCTAAACTGTAAGCACACAATATGGAATAGCAGGAAATGTAATGCAAACAGAAATAAACTCCGCAAGTATATAGATGAAAGCGCACATATGATAATAGATGCACCTATCGAGCCTACTATTTATCCAACTAGCGGAGGTCAGCCTGACATCTTAGATGTCTGCATAATGAAGGATATGACAGAAAATTGCGAACTGACGACATTACAGGAAGCAAGCTCGGATCATAATCCGGTGCTCCTAGAAGTTGGCCCTCAAGCAGAAGAGAGGGATACATATGTCAGAAAAAGAATAAACTAGGAACAATACGAGCTTAGACTAAATAACATCACAAGCACAAGGGCGATCATCACCGACAGTGTAACCCTCGAAGATGCAGCAGTAAGTTTAACAACAAAAATTCAGCAAGCTCTCAGGGAATCAACATCGACCTCAGAAGAACCCATTAAGAAAAATTGTATACCAAGGGAAATAAAAGAACTTATAAGAGAAAAACATAGGGCTCGAAGAAACGCTCAAAGAACGCTACACCCAGAGGACAAGAGACAGGCTAACCTTCTCAATCTAGAAGTGAAAAATGCTCTCAAAAACTTTCACCACGATAAAATGCAGAAGAAGATTGAGGATGTTAGCACCGTAAATGGTGATATCTGGAAAATGGCTCGTGAATTAAAATCGGAAAGATCAAAAATACCTCCCATTCATGGCACAACTGGAATGAAATTCACTGACCTGGAGAAAGCCGAAGAAATGGCAGATCAGCTTGAGCGGCAGTGTACTACAACCTTCAATGAAGTTGAAGTCGAATGGATAGAGAGGGTGAGCAGAGAAGCGAGACAGTTTATGACAGAGGAAAACCTTGACGAAATAGAACCTTCAACTATAGAAGAACTACTAAATATAATGACGAGAATAGGAAAGAGAAAGGCACCTGGACCAGATGACATTTCCAGTAATGCCATAAGAGAGGTCCCACCAAACGCTGTAAAGAAGTTGAAGGAGATTGTAGACGGATCTCTGAAGCTACAACGGTTCCCCAGAATATGGAAGAAGGCAGACGTCATTCCTATACCAAAACCCGGAAAAGCTGAAAACTTCCCACAGAACTACCGATACATAAGCCTGATATCGGCACTGGGAAAGATCATGGAGCAAGTGATAAAAGATAGACTGGTGAGAGAAATTGAGGAACATCAACTGATTCCGGCTGAGCAATTCGGGTTCAGGAAGAACCACTCCACTGAAACTCAAGTCCTCAGAATTGTAGAACATGCAGCGAAGGAAATGGATCATCGACACGCTACCGAAATTTTCACAGTGGACATCGAGAAGGCATTTGATACGGTATGGCACAGCGGGGTTATATACAAGATGAAACAGGCAGGAATGAACAAGGCACTAGCGAGACTGATAAACTCAACAATAAGAGAAAGGAAGATAAGAGTTAAAATCAACGAGGCAAGTTCGGAAGTACAGAACACTGGAGGCAGGTGTTCCACAAGGGTCACCTATATCTCCTATTCTATACAATTTCTACACCCACGACATCCCTCGAACGCAAAGAAACATCCATCTGGCCATATATGCTGACGACACAGCCATATATACATCGTCAAACCAACCTGGATTAGTGCAGCAGAGACTCCAGGTAGCAATAAACGAGCTCACGGAATGGATGGCCAAATGGAGAATTACCATAAACACCGGAAAGTCTGAGGCCCTACTGATAACAAACAAGAGGCAGGTCAATATAGATAAACAACAGGTTCGAGGAGAGGAAATCGAGTGGAAAGAGAGTATAAAATACTTGGGAGTTGTGATTGATAGACACCTAACCTGGAGAGAGCATGTCAATCATGTATCCAGAAAATATAATATGATGATGAACAAGCTGAATCCCATGTTGAACAGGAGAAGAAGAATGTCTGTCAAAAACAAAAAACGGATCTACGACAGTATGATAAGTCCGTTAATCACATATGCAGCAACAGCTTGGGGGAATGCTTGTGATTCACAAATCGAGAGACTACAGACGCTGCAGAATAAGGCCCTGAGGAAAATACTGAACGCCCCATGGTTTATTAGAAACACGCAAATACATAGGGAGCTAAACGCTAAAACCATCATAGAACAAATAAAAGAGAAAGCGGAGAAGACCTATGAGAACACGAAAAATCACGAAAACATATTACTCAGAAAGGCAACAAATTACGAGTTAGACCACAGGGCCAGAAAGAGACCTAGAATGATCCTAGCTAGAAATAAGAATCTGTGAAAATCCAAACAAAAAAAACAACAAAAGATAGCATAAATCGAACATAAAACAAAGTAAACGTACAGATTGGGCAGTAAAAGAATGAAATTCTGACTGCGAAAGTCAAACAAGCTCATAGCATACCATAATTTAGTACGAGATGAAGTCAACGTTATGACGAAACGCGTTTACTCATCAAATTTTATTCAAACCAGTGAAAAGTTAGTTTTTTGTTTCTTTATGAAGTTATGAATATGAACTTTCACCAAGTAAATGCCAATTCAATTATATTTATATATATATATATATATATATATATATATATATATATATATATATATATATATATATATATATATATATATATATATATATATATATATATATATATATATATGTGTGTGTGTGTGTGTGTGTGTTTGTGTGTGTATTCATAAATTTATAAGGACTGTGCAAAAATTATTGCGAATTACAATTATTTTACAAAAAAACTTGAACGTTGTAATATTGAATACTTGTAGGTAAACTAAAACAATGACGAGTTGAATATTTTGATGAATCCAGGATTGCATCTATACCTCAGTATCTTCTGGTATCTCCCGTATCGAAACCTTCTATCGCCTCCACGCCACAACGTGATTAATTGCATACACGTTGAAAAGATTGGAGCTTCTATGTTAGGGGAAAAAGCTTCTAAGCAGATGTAATTTCCGGCTTCTGTTGTTAACGGCCATCAGCAAATCAGTTCCTTCCTATTACATTTTCGAATTAAACTCTCCAACAGACAAATATGGTCTTGAGTGAGTCGTATACTCTTGTTACTTTTTTAATACTTTCAAACTAGGTTTTTGTGATTACTTCTATTCCACCCTAACGCTTAGCGATTGGTTCACGCTTACTAGAAAACTTCATCGCATTTCTCTATTGAACATAACTATAGTGGAGTTGAATTTAGTTCATACTTAGTCACGATGGTTTTCGGCGGTTACTGATTGAAACATAATTTGTAAATTCAAATTATTTCGAATGAATGAAAATATGAAATAATGAATATCTTATGATATTTATGAGTATTTTCTAAATGAATCATTGATTGAAATAATTAACAAATATATGAATGAACTAGTAGATAAAAAAGGAAATAAAAGAATGAGTTGATAAATGAATAAACTCATTAATTATTTAGTATGTGAATGAATGAATGAAATAATTAACGAACGAATCGATGAATAAATCTATCTATCGATGAATAACTAAACGAAAAGAAGAACAAACAAATGAATAATTGAATGAATGAATAAAAAAAATTATTAAACGAATAAATTAATAAGAATATAAATGAATTATTTCAAAAATTCATAAAAAAATTGTTGAAAGAATAGACGAACTAAGAAACTATTGATTATAGTAGACAATACCAGCAAAATTATTTGAAGAGATCAGATAAATCACTAGGTGGAGCTGGCATTTTAGTCATGATACTACTGATATCTTCATTCATACCTAGCACAATAACTTTTGGAATTATCTAGGTTACTATCAGCGGATATTAAAAATAAAAGACAGTTTTTCTGCAAAATTAAGACATCATCAGTATTATTCCTCAAACTATTGCGATGAAAATGTCAAAAATACCTGACAATCTTTCAGCCGGAACATCAGACTATGTTGAAATATAGTATCGGTTGAATCATCTACCATTTTAACTGAAAGAATTCATCCATCCGTCCATTTAGCCACTTTCAGTCCATCCTTAGACATATACTTCCTCAATTTTTTTCTGATACTCGCTATTTCTAAGCATGTTCAAACATCTGTATCAAATGTTTTTTTTCAGGTCTTCTCATTTGAGGTCTTTACATAATTTCATCATTTTCCAGTCTCCAGTTTATAAAAATATTTTTGCATAAATTGTTGATAGCGAATTTCCATTTGAATTTTGCTACATTTTCTCTAGCGTTTTTTATTCTTCTTTTATCTTTTATCCATTTGTTTCTTTTTCTATCTATTAGTTTTAAATGTACCATTTTTTTTAAATTGTTTTTATGATTCTGCAATTTCACCTATTTTTGCATTCATGTGTCCTTCTTTGAGATCCGTAAGTGAGGACAAGAAGGTATACACATTGATTAAATACTTTGGTTTTGAGGAATTGTGGTTAACTTTTGTAGCCGTATTTTTCCATAAAATACATACTATTGCAGAATATCGAAGGAAATCAGTGAGGTGCGGGAGTAATTTTTTATCCGTTTCAGACTTCCAAGTTTTTTGAAAAATTTTCCATGTCTGATATGTATGTAGGTATGTATGAACAAATATATATATATATATATATATATATATATACATATGAATATTTTTTCTCGGTACTTATTGGCATCTCCAGCGGCTCTTATGCACTCCAATGAGCTGAAATTTGGTACCTTTGTTTGCGTTGCAGATCGAAAGTGTCAGTTTGGGTAAATCTCTACAACTGCCGCAGTTTTACGTGTATATTTCTAATTTTCGTGAAAAAAATCCTTCCCGAGACATATTGACGTCTCCAGTAGTTCGTATCACACCAAATGATATCTGAAGTAGTTTCCAAGGAAGAAGAAAACTATCAATATTTGGTTAAATTTTTCCAACCGCCACCATTTTTACGTAGTTATTTCTTGTTTTGCCGTCGTTCTTGAAAAATTGCCAAACACCACAGATGCAGATTGAATTAGAGGGTTCAAACTTGATACTCAGATTTATTTAGTGTTGAGGAAGTGCTTTTTGGTAGCTTCAACGATTTTTCTCTGTCACGCTGCACCGTGTAGGTCCTTATCACAGTTATATGTTTATATATATTGATCGACTTCATCTTTATTTTCCTGTCCCGTTCTTATTTTGGTGTCTTCATCTCTATTTGTTGTGATTTTAGTTTTAGAGTAGTCCTATGTTTCAAGTTATGGTGTCCAGTTCTTTCCGCATTTTAAGCATTTCTTTCTTATCAGATATCCGTGTCTTAGTTTGTTTGAGTGATATCCTCATAAAATTATTCTCTTTTCCTCCTAGTCTACCTTATTAAAAACATCTTGTAGTGTTCGATTAAAAAGTTGAGGTAATATTATGTTGCCCTATCTGACACCTCTGATGATTAATGGTTCTAAGTATCTTTAGTCGATTATTTTATTCATTAAAGAGATTTCTGCAGACCAGTGTCTAAATATTCGAAAGCCTTTTCGAAAACTATTAACGCAATATGTATGAAATGTGATATACGTTAGATCGTTCTATCAAAAGATTCATAGAATAGGTGGTCACCGGTGCTGAAGCTATTTCTGAAGCCGGCTTCTTCTTTTGGTTGGTATCTGTGGCCTTGTAGTTAATATTTTTGTGAGTAGCTTATAAACTTCGTTGAAGAGTGTTATGGATCGATAGTATTTCAAGTATCTTCTTCCACCTTTCTTGATGATTATGAATTCATTTAGATAGTTTCGAATTTCACTTCTTTTTCACGAAGGAGAATATATAAATAATTGACGACAGTTTTTTTCACCATATTTCAATGTTTCAATTCTGGGAGTATATGGACTTAATTATCATTATTAGGGTTATGTACCCAAAGGGTAAAAACGGGATCCTATTACTAAGACTTCGCTGTCTGTTCATCACCAGTCTGTATCTCAAGAACCGCGATAGCTAGTCAGTTGAAATTTTCACAAATTATATATTTCTGTTGCCGCTATAACATCAATTACTGAGAACAAAATAAAATAAATATTTACGAGGAACTCCCATACAAAAAAAGGGATTTTCTTGCCGTTTTTGTTCGATATCAATAATGGCAACAGGTAGGCATTTGAAATATTCACAAAATACTCAGTTGTATTTTTACTTTAATAATAAATAATAAAGTTTAAATAAAATAAATATTTAAGAGGGGCATAGTCGGAACCCTCCGTGCGTGAGTTCGACTCGCACTTGGCCGGTTTTATATTAATAAATACCTCTATTTATAACGTGACGATCGATGATTCGGGTGATGTATATGTCACATGGCTTCATTTTATGGTTCGAAAACATCAAAGTGTGTTGTGCCTTTCACTTGTCAACATCTCGTTAGGTATATTATGCTTCAGGTGGAAACACTGGATCTAATCGATTATAACTAAAACGACTGATTAAATTCATCGAGTCTAATAACCAATATACTCTGCAGCTGATCATGCATGCGATCATTAGAAGAACATTATAATTCAGTCATTTATATTATGACATTAGCTCGTATCATCGTTTACTTCATATCATCAGCCAAAAGATGTCAAACATACTTTCAAATGAGTTCAAAAAACTGAAAAAAGACTCTCTGAGCGTAACATAAACCTCATAACATAACTGTCGTGTGAGTTGAAGTAAGTTATTATGTATTCAATATTCAAACATGAGAATATGTCTCTGTTAGGTATCATATTGACGTTACACTTAGAAAATTATTAGATATTTTTTAAATATGTAAACATATGTATATATATATATATATATATATATATTGATATATATATATATATATATATATATATATATATATATATATATATATATAATTATATATTTATATATATTTATATATATATATATATATATATATATATATAAGGTAAATGTACCGAATTCTGACAGGTTAAGGAAGGAGCTTGATAAGAATGATTTAGATTGACCTTCTTCATGATTTTGAATTAATTGAATGTGATAGGCTGTTCAAAAATTATAAATAAAACGACATTTTTTTGTTTAAATCATATTTATTTTTGAACTTTGATCAAAAATGGAATATTTAGAAACTAGTGTAAATGTCTCTAATTCCGACACCAGAAATAAGGTTTTAGCCAAATTATGACACACAGTAGGCTCTAATTATGACACTGTTCCTATTTAGGACACCTACGTGTTCTTAATTCTGAATATACAAATCTATAGACCATAAAAACAAATAAAGCAGTTGAGTTTTGAGGTAAAATTCGTCCTAAGAGTATCAAAATAAGTAAACAAATATACAGCAGCACTTTTACTTAGTTATGATTACTACTCTCTAAATCTCAAATTTGTTTCTAGTTCTGGTACAGTATAAGTTCCCCTGTTGTTGTTTAAAATCGGAGGATTAATTTTTATGATTATTTCGCTAAGCTCGTACCAGATACAATCTTCTTGTTTTGGCTACTTCCAGTTACAGCCACTGGGAATCATAACACTAACAAAAGCTTCATTATCACGTTGATCTTTAATGATTCCTGGATATTGGATACCATCATATGTAACAACCACATAATCGTCAATACTGAACTGTTGCTCGCAGTTAGGGACAGATGATTCAGTTGACGGCTTTGATTCATCATCAGAATCTGAATCAAATACCCTTCGATTTACTTTTTCTTTATTATCTTTTGATTTGACAATTCTTGGCTTTTTTACTTTTTGTTCTGCCTTTTGTTCTCTTAATATCTTACGTTTCTCCTTTTCCTCCTCTTCCTGCCTCTTTTCTTCTTTTTTTATAGTAGTTTTTCCACTGCTCTGAGCTTGCTACACTAGGTAATTTTTCTTTAGGATTCCTTTTTTTCTCCGATTTTTGAACGGTTGGCCAGAATAGTATAGTCTTGAATGGGGATGGCACATCTGAAGGAATATGACTTGTTGATTCAGAAGTTATTATTGAGGTAGGAATATGACTTGTTGAATCAGAAGTTATTGTTGAGGTAGAAGCTGATGATATGGAAGCAAGAGTCGTTTTAGGAGTTTTAGGTCTACACTCAGTTTATCTAATGTCATGCTCATTAGATAATATTTCTTCATTTTTGCTCCTATCTGTTACTTGAATATGTTTGTTGCTTCCTTCGGACTCATTCATTTCTAAAACAATATTGGATAATATATTTATTTTTGGATTGGATATGTCGGCGGTCTTTGCTGGGGATTCTGTAGTTCATTCTTCAGGTGAATATGTTTCACTATTGTCAAATAATAACTTGTCTTGGTCCAAAATCTCGATTTGATAATTTTCAACAGTTATGTTCTCTACCGGGTCTTCTATTTCCATACAAATGACATTTTCCAAATGTGTTTCTTTCACTAAATCCTCATCTCCTTTTTCTTCAGTCAACACTTCCTCGATTCGTTCTGCTTCTACCAGTAAGTTTTCGTCATCTAGATAAGAGTATTCTTCACCTTCTTGAACTTGCACGATTGATTCATTAGGATTTTTGTTTTCAACGTATCTGGATCATATCGACTATTTTTCTTCTTTTCCGACATTCTAAAAAAGACAGGAAATTCCTATAAACCATCATTTATCCTAAACCTGACACACGAGTTCCTAATTGTGACACCCCCTGTCCGAATTAGGATGTACCATTGAGAAGTTACATTTTGCATATTTTGAGCATAGTATACAACACCATCATCATTTTAGTACGAGCAAGAGAGAGAAAAATATTTCAGGTCTTTCACCTAATTCTGACAGACGTGTCAGAATTAGGAAATGTGTTTTGAAGTCGTACATAATTATGACACCTCCAAAATTTGTTGGTTATAATTTAAAAAGTTGTATATTTCTTGAAATATTATATAGAATATACAATACAAACACATTTGTAAACTACCCATACTTAAAATTCACTGTTTTAGACGAAAAAACTTACCTGGAAGTTGAACCTCAACTCAAGAGTCTTATAAGAATTTGCACAAAAAACACAAGATGAAGGTAACGGTCACTTGAAACGGGTATACATGCAACAGTAATACACTTCGCTCTGTCAAAATCATTTTTAGACAGAAAAATGACATTATAGTTTCTGTGAATGTTGGCGGTAATTTTAGAAACATGGTAGATTTCTTATTTATCTCACATAAACAAAAGTGTCAGTATTAGGTGCTATGTCAGATTTCCGTACATTTACCTTATATTGATATATATATATATATATATATATATATATATATATATATATATATATATATATATATATATATATATATATATATATATTTATATATATATATATATATATATATATATATATATATAAATATATATATATATTAACAAAATATATATATATACATATATATATATATATATATATATATATATATATATATTTATATATAAATATATTTATATATATTGAATCGTTAATATTAAGAATTTTTTGCGAATATAGCCGATCTTGATCTTGCCTGTGGAGTGCTTCAATGGCTTTAATTAATAATCTTCATTTTTATTTAAATGAATTATTTTCAGTGATGATAAAATGTTATAAATCTATTTGGGATTAGACGATATTAATTTTTCATTATTAATGATATTAATGGAATTTTTGTGATAGATATTGGTGCTGAGTAATATGATGTTGAAATTTTTAATTATCTTCTGAGTAAGTTTGTTATTGTTAATCTATTATGAAGATTTCCATGCATTTGAATCTTTGAAATAGTATTGTTTAAATTTTTGACTTGGTTGTTTTCACTGCAAGAGACCTATAGAATTCCTCTGTTATCAATGCTATTTTTCTAAAGCTTAACAATTATCATTCAATCAAATTTCAATCAATACTCTGAATCTCCTTCAGTTCACTTCATGATCTACTTAATGTTATTTCGAAGTATCATTATCATGCTTATATTACTCAAAAAACATATAATATCTTGCAATGATCGTAGATTAGATTAATATTTGCCATTAACTTGTATTGAGGTATAACGTACATAGAAACTTTTATAGTAGATGAACGCTATGATATTAATAATGAATAAATTTTGAAATAGTTGCCTTGGGCATATTAGTTCTTTATCATCGTTATCAAAGCTTTTAATTAAAAAAGATATGAAGTATCATAATAATTCATCATACCATTCAATTTGCTGAAATGATAATGTGAAATCCTCTGTTGATACACTTTGAAATACCTACTTATATTGTGTATGAGTATGAATGAACTCATTATTCTAAGTACATAACATGATCCATTTATTCGAGGAAAACAACCTTTGAAAGAGATTGTGATAATGTTTTTTCGAGAGATAGATATAACCATAAAAGCATATCTCCTGGAACGTATACGACTAACGCAAACCTCTTTAATGACAATATGAAAAGCAGCAGAAACAAAGGATACCATAGGTTTTCACAAGAAGAGTGAAAAAGTTTTCATCTAGATATGTGTCATATGATAGGTTTCAATAGAGCAAACTGAATTACTCGAACAATCGGAGAAATTGTTAATAAAACAAATTCGATGTTATCTTCTCCATCGAAGTATTATTCTTATGTTGCAGTCAGAAACAAAGTTGCAATTTTCAAAGTAGGGCGTGCTCGTATGTTACGCACACTTGTAATTTTCTCACGTCTACACTCCAATTAATCTATCTGGAGAACTTCAACAGCCACATAGACACTAACAGAAATGTGAATCCAATAATGAAAGACGCGACATCTGATTTCACGAAGTAGGATATCTGATAAACCTCACGACCTACTTGAGAATAGATGTGACTTCTAAAATAACTATTTGCCAGTGAATCTGGCACAATTATATTATCATTCAATAGAAACCTTTAAGGCAATTCCCTGCTTCCTTAAATGTATTGCCTTCAACTATTATACAAATATATATATATATATATATATATATATATATATATATATATATATATATATATATATATATATATATATATATATATATATATATATATATATATATATATATATATATATATTAATAAAAATATAGATATATATATATATATATATATATATATATATATATATATATATAAAAATATAGAGATAAATTTATATATATATAGATATATATATATATATATATATATATATATATATATATAGATA
>JARQZK010004537.1:0-2500 GCA_030704885.1 Cynegetis impunctata | reverse complement strand
TTTTTCAAAAAACCGGGTGGAAGATATACAAAAATATCTGATGACCTTATTGGATTACTAAACTTCTGAATTTTATTAAGTTTCATTTCATATATCTCGAATAATGACTGATTATTCTCCAATTTTAAATTTTCCCCAATTTTTATAAATTGAAGAATTTTTCCAAACTGCATTATATTGAATCACTAGGTATGTTGAGACCTTATGAATTTATAAATTTATTCTCCCATGTCTGTTGCCAGCTAACTTTGTAACTAAGACATAAATTACATATTACATGGACTCATCCCATTTCCCAACTTGAAACGTTAGGTAACTAAACAGTAGCATGGTTGTTTAGTCCATCCCAACTCTTGATTTACGCCGGCCAAATTATAGCGCTTAGGTGGCAGAATGAATATAGTCTGCTGTCCATAAAAGTCCATAATTTATATATAGTAATTACGAGGGCAACCTATGGTGCAATTCGACACGCGATGTTATTTTTAAATGGGGCTCTTGAGGTCGATTTAGGTGCTCGTGCAGTGGAAATCACCCGCGAACAACCGAATAATATGTTTCATACCTGTTGGTGGTTGAGCACATGCTGCTCGAAAGGACGTTAAAAT
The DNA here is from genome assembly GCA_030704885.1 of Cynegetis impunctata. Taxonomy (NCBI): domain Eukaryota; kingdom Metazoa; phylum Arthropoda; class Insecta; order Coleoptera; family Coccinellidae; genus Cynegetis; species Cynegetis impunctata. The sequence goes on along the minus strand of JARQZK010004537.1, from coordinate 1,892 downwards.
AATAATGATTTTTACTGAATAATTGAATATCGCTTCAAATTATATATGAGATTATCAAGTCAATTCTATATCAACAGTTTATGCATTGCTGCTTTTATAAAATCATTCTGACGACTCTGTGTAACCAGAGTATTCTCATTTGAAAACGGTTGACGTTAATGTACCGGGTGTCTGATTAAGAGAGACACCCCGCTGTATCTCAGAAACTATTCGTAGTAGAGACTTACGGTAAAAATGTTATAACCAAAGTGGCCATCAAAAAATCCTGAAAATTATTTTCAGGTTTCTAAAATGTCCGCTAGGAGGCATAATCGCCATCCAAAACTTTTGAATTGATTTTTGTCTGAAAAACACCTAGCTAAAATACCAAAAAAAATTTTTATTTCTGAGCTTTATTCGAGTAATTTTTATTTGACACTTTTTGATTATATTTTTTTATGATTTTTAAATAGCATTTTCAGTTCAAAAAACTTCAAAAAGTGTAAATTAGTCAAAATATGAAACGCAGGCCATGGAGGAAAAACATATGCCTGAAATCAACTTGTCAACAATTACTGAAATTATACTTATAGTGGTAGTGTAATGAGTTAATGTGGCTCAAAGAAGTAAGGATTGAAAACGATTGAAATGCCTTTTACAAACGATGAAGCTTTTGATATCACTGCGGTATATTTTGAATTTCTTCAAAATACGGCATTGGCCCAGAAAATATACAGAGCTCTATATTCGGAGTTTACGCCATGCGAGAATTATTCCGCGTTTAGTGCGAAATTTGCGTTATACTGGCAGCTTCGACCCTGCGTATTTCAGATAAAAAATTTCTATTTTCTTCAAATATGCCCAACAAATTCTCGCATGGCGTGAATCGAGTTCTGTATACTCTTCGTACCAATGCCGCATTTTGGAGACATTCAAAATATACCGTAAACATATCAGCAGCTTCATCGTTTGTAAACGCATTTCAATAGTTTTCCTTATTTGTGTGTGCCACAAAAACTCATTAAATTGCCACTATGAGTTCATTCTTAATATTTATTGACGGGTTAATATGATCTATTCCTTCCTCTGAATTAACAAAAAAGTCCATCTTTTAGAATGTTAAAATGCAAAGTGTTCATTCCATGCCTGACGGATGGCAGTTATAATCGGCCATTCTTGGTTAACCCTCATGGCTAACCCCCTCTCAAAAATCTGCCTCTGGTGATAATACGTATTAATGTAGAATTTTTGATGATGAAGTTTCTTCATCACTATACCTTGGAAATTTCTGAAAGAGATGAAATGCGTATTTTTATTTTTTCTCTATAATAGACGCGAAAACAGTAGGTACTTCAAAGATACATATCGATGTGAAAAGTCCCTGCATTATATTCCCTAAAATAATATAAAAATTCATGCATTATATTGAGAACATGCTTTTTCGAATCACTGATATATTACGCTACTGTAATAATATTATAAGAAAACATATAGATTATTTCGTAATTAAATCAGCAAACTAATTACCTGGCTGCTGTTCTCTCTAATGAGTAGTAATCTTCAATTAATGCATTATCTCGTGACTATTGTTCGCTCAAGATCCACGAAAGATCCTTATATAGAAAATTATAACGAAGTCAATTAATATCTGTCGACGTGAGCGGCTTTAGAACAATTGGAAAGATCGAAGCTCTCAGTTCTAATCTAGAATTTATGACATAATAAATTGATGAGGCCATTGATGAAAAGAAGGAAACCCCGTATTGTTATCTGCTTGTGCTCCTTGGTAAATCATAGGAGCGAGGCCAGGTGCATTTCGCTCTAATTTCCCGTATATTCAATATACTATGTTTGTTCCTCAAACTGTTTACCTTATTTAAACAATTAATATAAAACTTAATATTTCGTTCAGC